>PYAF01000591.1:290385-303936 GCA_007407185.1 Glycine tomentella
GTCAGTGCTGATCCTAAGTATGATGAGAGGTTGCCCCGTGCCTGCCGGTGGAAAGCTTCTAAGGCTTTACCGGTTGCAACCTATAGACGCAGATTGGATAGGTTGACCATGGATGACGTGTGCTGGATGCCATACGGGGACCATCGTTCGCACAGGCCGTTCGACATGATTTCCTTATTTTCAGGGCACCTTAGGTGGGACCACACATCGTCAGATATATGCCGGAGAGGGTGATAGGCAGTTTGGGTTTGTGCAGCACATCCCCGATTTCCACCACTGTGATAGTCCTTCAGCAGAGGAGGTTGATGCCATCTGGACGCACTTCGTCGACCATCTTCTACCCACTGGAGACCTGGTCAGTTATCCCAGCCAATGCGTCAGTGGCTACATGGAGTGGTTTTATCGGATATCCCATCCATTTGCCCGTCCGCCTGAGGTTGGTGAGCCTAGTCGACAGCCGACTCGAGTGACCCGTGTGATGCATGACCCCCCTCATGTTGATGGCGATGGATGTGTTGGCTAGCCAGGTCCAGTTCAGCTAGGATTACATGTCACTGACATGCCCCAGCATGAAGTGGTAGAATTTCCTATAAACATTTCTTTTACTTATATTTTAATAAATTGACACTTATGACATTATACCTACATTGTTTCAGGGTATGTGTAGACGGATTGCTGCTGGATTACAGCGCATGTTGGACTTGCGGATGGTTACACTGGGGACAGATGCATATAGTGAGACACAACGACTATTAGAATTAGCTCGTAGTGTCACTGAGGACGCGAATGTATATGTTCGTTCTACTCGACGCAGGGGTACCCAGAGGAGACGAGTTGATGGGTCACAGTGATTTGTGTAGTATTCAGACATTGTTCATGTATGGTGAAGATTTTTGCACATTTTTATGACTTTGTTATGTAGCTTATGATGTTGATGTTAAACATAACTATTGTTCAATTGACATTATCAGTTATTTATATTACTGTTATTTGCATTTTGTGCGGGGTACTTACCAAAACAATTACTTTTCCACATGATTTGACTATGTCACACATACTTACGACTTCATTGGAATATAACTAATATAATTGTCAATTGTTATTTTACAAAATGTACGATTAGTACATGACAATTTTTTGCAATTTATAACATTTAGGTTAAGTCTACATGGTCAGTTGTACAATTAAAGTAATCATTGTACAGTCTCATTCGTTGAAGATAACAAGTCGGCCATTGAATTGCTCCGTTAGAACAATGACGATACCACAACAAGGCTGTTGATGGGAGGGGACTGTCATCCGTGAGCCCGACCTATTTGAATACAAAAGTTAGAAATATCAAACCACACAAAATGTCCAACAATAAAAGAATTTCACAGACCACTTATGCATACCTTAACAAAATGATTACCAAATACATGGCCAATACATATAACGCGATGCATAGATGGATCTTGAGGTGGCTGGCTTCTAAGCGGGAAAAATGTCATACTTTGCTTTAGAGAAAGGGAAACAACAATCACATTATACCTAGATGCAATGACATGCCCCATGTCGGTAATATCCATCCATTTATCCATATGCACCTAAATTAAGTATTAATTGCATATTATGAACATGACAACAAGTAAAGATAACATGTTTTGTACAAAGATGAACGAATTTATCGTACCTTTGAAAGACCATCAACAAAAAGTGAACGCTTTAACAGCTCAAACCTCTCAATGCCACCAAACAATGCTATATATTGATCAGACCATTTGCCAAGTTCTTTAAGCAACTCATTACGTACCAACGCCCAACAGTCCTCGCCATAACCTAATGCGGCAGCAATTACACGATATCCACAATTTCCATCAGCCTTAACATCAGTTATGTCTACAATGAATCTGTGCATAAAAGGATGAAATTGATGGATCATCAGAATGTCCCTCTCTTTATAAGGCGGTTCATTCGATGAAGCAGTCCTTTTATGTGTGGAACAGCTATTTTGCACCGAATGTAGTTCATCCACATACTCAAAGTACGACGGATCTCGTCTGGTGGATCTTTCATGTTTTGTGTGCTTATTTCTGGGAGCACCTTTTGTTTTGTCCTTTTCAGGTGGGGGATGCATGGAAGTTGAATCAGGAAATGCAAGTTCTTTTAGTTTAGTCTTAAGTGTGATTTTACCGCACATGTCAAGCTTTTGAAACCTGTTTAAGATAGCCTCCATCTTGTCAGCAATGTTAATATCCGTGTCATCTACACCTTCATCTGAGAAATTTAATCTTCGCCAAAAGAAATGAACACTTGAAAGCGGTATGCTGCCAAGAACAACCTTAGCCAGCTCACATGCACAAGGGAGACCATGAGTAGTTCGCATCACACATCCACAACGAGAGGGGTTTTTGCCCGCATAATGAACTCTTTCATACTCAGCTGCAATTTGGTTTAATGCATACCTGGACACCATGCCTATCAATCTATGGTACAATGTGACTTTAAAAACATGACCCACCACTTGCGTACTTCTTTCTAATGATGCCTTTATGTCTGCATGTTGCAACACCATCATGTTATTCATTGCGTCCCAGACAGTACACAAGTCTCCAAGGTTGTTCTAAAGTAGCCTCTTTAGAGTCCAATGCGCAGACTCAACCCTGCATTTAAAAAACACATGTTAATACTACCACTTTAGAGTACATTGTCCAATTCCATAATATGTAATCGGAGATAGAAGAAGAAATTCGACTACCTGTTCGTGGTGGTGTTACCCAAATGCATCACTTTATTTGTCCATGCAGTTACAAATCTTTCTTTGTGAGGATGCAACCATGTGTTTTTCACATAATCAACAAACGTCGGCCATGGCGAACAACCAATCTCAAACTTCTTAAGGCAATCAACATATTCCTTCTCAGTACGACAATCAACAAGACTCTCCCATGCTTCCATGACGTAGTCCCAAGCGTTTTGTTGTCTAATCAAAGTCTTACATTTTGCCTTAACATTCTTCTCAATGTGAAACTGGCACAATAAATTAGTTGCATCAGGGAATACTATTTTGACGGCGTTCATTAATGCCACATCTCTATCAGTAACAATCACAGCTGGGAAAAATTCACGTTTCATAAATACCCCTCTGAAGCGTTCAAGAGCCCACACAATATTGTTAACACGCTCTGCCTCTAAATAAGCAAATGCCGCAAAAAAAGTCATGCCAGTGGGTGTTACACCAACAATATCAAGTAAAGGAAGCCTGTACCTATTTATTTTGTAAGTGATGTCTATGCAGAACACTATATGATATGCATTGCATAATCTGACTGCACCCGGATGTGCCCAAAATAGGTCACGTACAACATTATCTTCCTTCACTCTATGCCAATAAATATACAAGTCGCGTTCAAGAAGCTTCATTAATTGTTGCATTTCCGTATTATTGCCTCGAATACGCATCCGGTATGCATATCTTGCATTGTAAAGTTGCTTTAAACTAGTATAACTATCGACATTATGATCTTTCAAAGTTAACAGAATATTTTTTGGTTTCACCATCGACTTTGTCATATCAGCCACAATGATCTTTTCGTCCTCAGTTAATTGACCAGCATATGGGTGACCATACAATGAGGTAGCCAAAGCATGATTATGCCTCCCACATATTACTTTTACAATCCACCCTTCACCTCCTGGGACTGGTTTGACTCTTAGCTTAAACGGACATTCACATTTCCTTGTGCTAGTATTTGACGGTACCACACCTTTTCTCCATGATCTATACTTTCCGCTCCTTTCACAACCAATCAAAATATATGATGTTGTTCCCAGCTTCCCACTAGCCATACCACTCCTCATTATTACAGCTACAAAACAATTTTGATATGCAACTGTGCGAGCCCATTTCAATACGTCCTCACGGGAATCAAACACCTACCAAAATGGATAATTCATTTCTAATCAACTAAATTCATTCATTTAACAACTTAAAGTAAACTCAACTTCATATCCATACCTGAGATGTACTGAAAGCTGTGGAACAATCCACAAAAGAATTATCATTTTCTGGGGCATCATTTTCTTCTTCAATGTCCTCATTCATAATATACTCGTCAGACATAACACTGTCATACATCCACTCCTCGTAGTTCATCTTCACAAAACAAAAAAAGATTCTAACATGCCCAACCGACAATTACGCAAACTCAATAATATTTATCAATAATGCATTCACAAATAATCACAAATAACATTGAAGCATACCATACTTAATTATCTAATTTATCCATACTCATTCATCATCAAACTTTTCAACTCATAAACAATTTACTTTTTAATAACCTATTTTAAATTTTTTTTAAATTATTTTTCCTTTTTTTACAAAATAACACATACGGATTAGGTAATCCGTATGATGCATACGGATTACATAATCCGTATTACTAATACAGATTATGTAATCCGTATGCATCATACGGATTACCTAATCCGGAAATGCCATGATATTGCCTAATCCGTAAGTATCGTACGGATTAGGTGATCCGTAAGTAGCACACGGATTAGGTAATCCGTAAGCATCGTACGGATTATGTAATCCGTACAATACTTACGGATTACCTAATCTGTGTGCTACTTACGGATCACCTAATCCGTACGATGCGTAAACAGCAGCTCTTACCTTTTTAGACCACCACTAGTCGCCGACGACCACCGCTAACCACCAATGAAGCTCCGACGAAGCTCAAAACAATGGATGCACTCACAAAGTTACCTATACCAGCAACCACAACAACGGAATCGTAAAGCACTGTGCAAAATCGACAACTGAGTTGAAAAAGCATGGAATGGCTTAATATTGTGCTGGAAGGGTACTTTGGTCATTAGTAGAAATATATAGTGCATGTTGAAATTTATATAGTGTATGTAGAAATTCCCTTGGCTCTTTCAATAGGCTGTTGATGACATCCACGGGTCATAAACAATGTTAAGGACCATTCATCATGTCTTTATCAATGGTTTCACATGTAACTCCAAAAAATATTTATACACTATTATAAATTTTAATTTCTCCCTTTTGTTCTTGTATTATAATAAACTTTATCCTCAAAATCGTTATTTTGATTATCTAGTTCACTGTCAATGTGCGTCATTCACTATTTAAAATTCACAATCTAATGTGTTTGCCTATTAATGTTAGTTAGGATTAGTAATAACTTTTAAGAGAAAAAATAAATAAATGCACACTATATTATGGATTACTTTTCATTGTACGTCAATGGTAATATATTAACATTAATTTATCTATCTATAAGCATTGATGAAACTTTGCTCCCATTCTTATTACTTTCCATGTGGGTGATGGTAATGACATGTATAGATATTTCATAATCTTTTCCTATAATTTCCACTACTTTTAATCCTTAAAATTATCAATTCAATTATCTAATTACCACACCTTAAATTATTCATCTTTTAAAATTAATGGCATGACTACTTAGCAAAGTTTGAGTTCCTTAAGTATTAAACTGTGGTTCAATTTTAAAATTGATATGTATAAAAGTAAGAAGAATTCTATCTCTCAAATCCAATTGAATTTTTTTGGACCGAAGATCTCATAAAAACCAACCAAAATCTTCACGATTAATTTGACCAATCGAAGTTGGTTATCTAGGGTCTATTTAGGTGTAAGTTTCTCTATAAACATTTATATGAAAAGAAATTAAAAAAAAATGAAATGAGCTTGAGGACATCTATAAACAAGCTAATGGAAAGCTAATTTTAATTTATGGAGAAGTTTATTTCATTTTTTTCTCTAAAAATATTTCTAGAAATTCTCTCATATAATTTCCCTAAAACATGAGAGAACATCTATAAAAGAGTTAATGAAAAGTTAATTTTAGCTTATGGAGAAATTTATTTCATTTTTTTCTTTTTATTTTTTTCCCTAAAAATGTTTATAGAGAAGTTTATCCAAACATACTCATAATAACATTAATTATTAGAATCACTTTCATATTATTCGGTTTATTGTATGCATGCTAAGTTATTAATACCATTATAATTGGACAGTGCTCTCATTTGCTTTCTAACCGGGTATAAATATATGATCATGACATGACTCTGCACCCCGTTTATTAACAACCTTCTCCCTTGTCAGTGCTATATAGTTTCATTAATTAGCCAAAATATTATTTGGCTTCAAGAGTTTATCAATTCTTTCTCACCTCATCTCCTCAATAGCTTTGTTTCTTTTTGATTAATTTGACTCTCCTATTTGAAAGGGAGGAAGAAGGGTTGAGAGACAAATTAAGAGTCATTGAAATTTTCATATATGGCGGTGGTTGATGCATTTGATGAGCAGTGTGATTACTTGTTCAAGGCTGTTCTAATTGGGGACTCAGGAGTTGGGAAGTCAAATTTGATATCAAGGTTTGCAAAAGATGAATTCAGGTTGGATTCCAAGCCAACCATAGGTGTGGAATTTGCATACAGAAACATCAAGGTCAGGGACAAGCTCATCAAAGCACAAATATGGGACACTGCCGGCCAAGAGAGGTAACTAAACTCCTCATGAGATCATCATGACATGCACCTTCTCAATTTTTTATTTCTTCTTTAACTACTCCTAAATGAATCGCTATGTTTTTGTCTCTTTAATTGATTGTCCCCATCATCATCATCTTAACTCTTGTCTTGTTTGCTTTCTCTAATTTGTTTGTCCCTTTCTTTTTAATTTGTCTTCATGATCTTAGCAAATTCAAGGTAGCTACCTAGGTTGTGTTTTAGTGGTTAGGATAAAACTTAAATACAATTCTTTAGGCCGGTATAGTCTGTGTTATTTTCTAATAAGAATTGAAGTTTCACTTCATCAATTGCATACCTTTAATGCATGTCTTTTTTATGTTTATGTGAATTATCGAAGTAAAAATTTAATTCTGATTAGAAAACAGTACAAAGATTACTTAAGAAATTCTATTCAAGTTTTTGTTCAGAAGGTTAACCAAATTACCAAATTCTTGTGCTAAGAAATAGATTAATAGAAAATCCTTTTGAATATACAGAAAGCAGAGCAGAACTCACTTGCATGGTACTTTGGTATTTTTTATCTTGTCATAGCTGTTGGTTTCATTTCATTTCATCTTTTTTTTCTTTCAATGAAAAGTTGGAAGCTTTTGTTCTCCAACTGGCATTTTCAATTTCAAAGTCGGTGTCCTTTGTTTTGGGTTTGCTTAGTCTAGAAGAATTAAATTAAATTGACTTTATTCTTTATTTTTTTTGTTATTAACTTATTATTATTAGACTTTCAATCGTGATTATTATTAGACTTTCAATCGTGTACAACTTTTCATGCCTTATCTACTTCCACAAAATATCACGTCCCACCCCCTTTTCTTTTGGCTGCATTTTTTTTAGCTTGCTATGCCTCTTTGCCTTTTGTTTTGGGATAAAAGGTAAAGAAAAATATAGAGATGAGAAAAATATGGAGATATAAGATTGATTGGATAGTTAAGATAGAGAAAAATATGTATGTTCGATTTCTCCTACTAACAAAATTCATAATTAATATTTGCTGATAAAAAAAAGAAAAAAATATTGGCAGCATTTTTTTTCAATTATAACAAGGTATATAGGAAGAAAAAAGCATTTTGAACTCGAGTTTTTGCTTTTTTACAACAATGATAATGAGATTTGAATTTAACATATACAAATCATCTGATCTATTCATTAGTAACTACTAAGTGGACACATAGTAGATTAATTGAATATATATTTGGTTTTGGGGTGAAAGCATATCTGGAAATCCTTTCATGTGGGACCTAA
The DNA here is from genome assembly GCA_007407185.1 of Glycine tomentella. Lineage (NCBI taxonomy): Eukaryota > Viridiplantae > Streptophyta > Magnoliopsida > Fabales > Fabaceae > Glycine > Glycine tomentella. Next base: position 298,189 of record PYAF01000591.1, read on the forward strand.
AGAAATTTGATATATTACACTGAGATTATCATGCTTTGAATTCAAAGCACGGCGTAGGAATATTTATATTTGTTTATGGTTTATAAATACGAAGAAAATGCTCATAAAATGAACACCGTAGATCATTGAGTTGTGTAAGATTTGGTTTCCTTCTTCTAAACTTTCGTTATCCATCCAAAAAAGTAGAAGCACTTGATTTGTCACCTCACCCAAATTTTAAGACAATTTAAAGTCCATAAAACGTTTAAAATAGGTTTCAGAAAAATTAAGGTTAAAGAAAAGTAGAGACGTTTGGTTTGTAAGAAAATTCTTATATTCTCTTTTGAGAGAACTCGCGATTTTCTTCATCAAGAGCTAAGAAAATTCTTACATCTTACGATAATTTTGAGAAAATTAAGTGTTTTCTTTTAGGAGAGAAAGTTTAAGGTTTGAACTAAAGTATAATATCGCGCTGACACTCGCAAAATATTTTTAAGTCCAATCAACATTTATTCTATTTCGAAAGAATTGTTATTTTAAAAGTTTTAGTTTTGAATTGATTTTCACTTTTTTTCTAAAAAATGATTTTCACTTTAAAAAGAATTAAAATATGCTTAAATACACTGTTTATCTTCTAGAACTATATTTAGTTTAGTCTTTTAATTTATTTTCAAATCAATTAATCCTCTCTATTTTTAAAATTTGGTAAACTCCTCATTTTTTTAAATATGTCAACTCCTCAATTTAAATTTATAAAAAAAACTTTCAAATTCTTATTTTTGATTAAAGTTTTTCATAAATTAAACTGATGATTAAACTGAGTTCCACTCAATATTCACTAACCAATATATCAAAATCCACCTAAAAATAGCTTTTCCTTCTTCAAATCTTAATCTCACATCTTTTAAATTTATTAAATTTCTACTAAGCAATAATTATTATGAATGCTTTTAAAATCTTAGGCAATAATAATTATTAGTATTTAACCAGTAAAATGCTTTGACCTAATTCTTACCAACCTCCCTGATTTTTTGCACTCAAAAAAAAAAAAGTGTTTGAATATGTTGACATGCACTTTAGCTCACTTAATATAATAATATATCCCATTATATATTAAATATTTGAATAGACTAGTACCAAACCTCCACGTGACTTGGAAATTCTGCATCTAATTTTGGATAGAGTTGGAATTAGAAAACATAAGGGAGACACTACACGGTAAAAAAATATCAGTACAAAGACAGGTGTAAACCTTATGAAACTCGATAATTGCTTTAGGAACTTCAGCTAAAAATGTTTTATCTCCTCTGTAGCATAATTGAAAAGTGACTTTGCCAGTGTAGTGTACGGTGCTTCGTCGATCGATTTGGATTATGGGAATGAAAAATAAAATGAACAGTGATATTTTTATATATTCAAAAATTATTTTTACCTCTATAACTTTATTTTTGTTTTAAAAAAAATCTCCTCTATTCTGTTACTTTACCCGTGATTTTCTAATTTTTTTTCCTTTCCATTCCATCTCTTAAAGTGTAGATGTACTATCTTCATTTTCCAAATATAAATAAGTGAATTTAAAAAAGTAGGACTCATTCGAGAGTAAAAAGTAGAAACCAAGTTTTTTAATGCAATTATGTAATCTTAAAATAGTGCAAGGTTAATGATTGATGATGCGGGTCCATGACAAGGATTGGACACGTTCAGGTTGAGCTTAATAAGCACGGATGAAAATGATGGTGAGTAAGAACAAAATTCAAGTGGCATCAATAGGTCGAAGAAATGTATATGCATGTGATACTTTGAAGGTTTTGGTCACCAACCCCATGATCAATAGTTTGTTTCTAATTGTCCTAGTCCTAGCACACCAGACAGTCACTCACCTACAACCAAATTCATCATTTGCAGACCAAAATCTTGTATGGTTCATAATGTAAAATACACAGCAAATAGTTTGCCTTCATCAGAATCAGATTTAACCACAAGTTTTCTTGCTTAACTGAAGTAAGGACTAGCAAATATTATATTATGAATTATATGCTAGTCGATATTTTGTTTCAAGTAACATACAGGGTTTGTAAATAATCACATACAATTCAATTTAAAAACAGAAGAATATTATGTTTTTGGGGTGAACTAGTTTAGTTATTCTAACAATGTATAAAATTTTACACAAAATCAAATTTGAAATGTAATACATAAGACTTTTCCTTTTTAATAAAAGGGTCTTAAGGGGGGAGAGAGAGAGAGAGAGAGATACATGGTTTTTCTTTCTTTAATTCCCAAAGGGATAAAGTTGGAAAGGAGTGTTCTATCATTTTAAGCTCTATAGTCTATATCCACCAAGTAGATTTTTGTTTTATTATAATATTGGTTATTTCTCAATTGTGGCCATTGCCTGTTTTGAATTATGAAAAGTGTTCGTAAAAAACTTTTTAACATTTTTTATTGGATTTTTGGGAGTGTATTTTGCATAGTAATCACTCATATCATTTGATCTTATATTTCATTCTGAAACATATATATGTGAACAATTTTGTGGTAGGTTTAGAGCTATCACAAGCTCATACTACAGAGGAGCCTTGGGGGCAATGCTAGTGTATGACATAACCAAGAGAGAAACTTTTGTGAATGTAGGAAAATGGTTACATGAGTTGAGAGAGTTTGGAGGAGACGACATGGTGGTTGTTTTGGTGGGAAACAAATCCGATTTGGATAAATCAAGGCAAGTTGAGAGAGAAGAAGGAAAAGAGTTTGCAGAAACAGAAGGGTTATGCTTCATGGAAACCTCTGCTTTGCAGAATCTGAATGTTGATGAAGCATTCTTGGAAATGATCACTAAGATCCATGACATCATAAGCCAGAAAAGTTTGGAAACCAAAATGAATGGCACAGCATTAAATCTTCCTAGTGGGAAGGAGATTCATATAGCTGATGAAGTTACTGCTACTAAACAAGCTAAATATTGTTGTTCATGATTATAGCTTGCATGATGAAATTTTGCTATTTTGCAAGTATCTTTGATCAACTCAGATGTTGATTCTTCCCATTTAATTTCTCCACTTTCCTTTTAGTTTTTCTTCGATATATGATCTCGCGGTAATTTTTTTAGAAGTGATGAATTATATTATTTTTCCTTTTTTATGTACAGATATTAGGTTCATATTTTGTTTGTGTCTTATAGTGATAAAAAAATACAGAATTTTATTAAATGACTTTTTTTGCAGTTTTCTTTTTTTCTTTTTTGCCTTTTTCTGTTAAGGGCCTTCCGCTGGCTGTCCATGGAGTGAAAGAGAGGAGAGTAAACATTAGTAGAGATGATTATTATTATTGAAAATTTAGCCATAAGATAATATCAATGCTCATTTACATTTTAGATTAAATTTTACCTATACACAAAATTAAAATAGTATTTTGTTTTAAAAATTAAAGTTGAGTAAGATTAATTTTTAAATTGTTAAATATAATTGAGATATATTCTTTAATTAATCTCAACCACATGTTTTACAGTGAAATGTGTGCATAATGTGAAAAATTAACTCTTGATATAAAACAGATAAACTCTTAGATAAATTTCAGGTTTAATTTGGACTATTATATAAACACTGAGTTAGTTTTAAAAATGGCATAATTTTAAGGAATTCATATTAATACCAGAGCCGCCATAAAAATGTCCCCAAGGCCGAAAGGAAAACATCAATAATAAACATACTCTTGGTGAAAAGAAGTGTCAAAATATAAATATTTGTTGAAGAAATCATTGTTTGAAAAGATATGAATTCAACAATTAGAATCCAATGGAGGTTGGTTCACCATGTTAATTCAGTAGGAATTATTTAATCCAAACAGGGATATGGCATACCAACAAAATTGTAATATAAATTGTGTACTTTTTAATGAAATTTATACAATAGCTAATAATCCTCGATACCTTTCTTTTCTCAAATTGTTACTTCCTCTCCTTCTGTGGCATTCCGCTTTTCTAGCTCTTCTACTTATCACTTGTTTGGTCAACACATTGACTTTCCTCGTGTTAAATGGAACCAATGTTCAGCCTTTACAATCTGTGTAATTTGGATACATTTTTTGTAATAAGAAAAACTAGGTGGGTGATAAATGCTTTATATGTTTTAGCATATACCTTAAATTTTTCATTAGGACAAAGTTTAGTGTCTTTAACTTTAAGAAATTTTATTAATTTTTTATGTTTTATTGTATGAAAAGAAGAATAATTAAAGATTTTGAAAAAATAGTTTTGGAAGTTTAAATCACACATCTTTGGAAGCACATTTTGAAAGTCTAAAGTGATGGCAAAAAATTAAATTAAATACAATTTAATTAATTAATTAGGCAAACGGTGCAAATTAGGAAATATTTAGCAAAGTGGGGCAGCCTAACACGCCCAGGCTAGGCGTGTTTGAACACGCCCAAACCAGGCGTGTTTAAACAAGCCCTAGCCAGGCGTGTTTAGGCCCCCTGCTCCCTATAAAGCCTCCTAAAATTAGCATTTGGTCCATTCCGCCTTCTATCTAAAAATCGCTCTGCCTTCTCTCTAAAGCTTAGGTCTTGATATCCTCTGAAGCGAAGCCCTGTCGAATTCGAAGCGTTGCTGATAAGTAAGTCGATTTAACTGATTGTGCTTTGTATTTAGTTTGTTGTATTATTAAATTAGAAATTGTTAGGATCATATAAACTTGTTAGCGACATATATATTAGGTTAGTGACTATGGATTTAGGTATTCCAATTTATTTTATGGTTTAGATTCTAATTGTGTTGTGTTGACGTTTTAGGGTTTAGGTTTAGTGTTGATATTGTGATTAGGGTTTATGGGGTGACTAGGGTTTAAGTGTTCCGGCTGAAGGTCTAGGTACCGGGTTACACACCTAGGGTTTAAGTGTTACGGTGGAAGGGTTTAGGGTGCGTGTGTTGATTAGGGTTTAGTGTTTGGTGTACACACCTATGGTTTAGGGTATCCGGCTTAAGTGTTTAGGGTTTATATGGTGATCTGTGTTTAGGGTTGAAGGGGAACACAACTAGGGTTTATAGGAATTTGTGGTATGGTTTAAGGCGTATGTGGTGGTTTGGGTGTATGGGTTGGCGTGACTGGACCTAGGGTTTAGGTTGTGTAAACAAGACCACTTCTTTATGACTTTGTGTCTTTGACAATATTGACTTTCTTTCACCATTTGGTGATTTACTGGGACTAACTACATGTGTATAAGTGTTAGCTTGTCGACTTTGGGTTAAAGAGGTATAGTTTACGAAATTCGATTTATTTTTACGTTTTAGTGTGTTAATGTTCATTTGTTAGGGTGTGTGGATATATAGGCTACGGTTTAGGGTGTGTTGATAGGTGTGATAGGGTCTAGGACGTGCATTTATGTGGGTTAGGGTTTGTTTAGTATGCAGGGTTTGTGCTACCTAATTTAGGGTTTCAGGTGTTTTGTGTGTTTCTGACGTTTATTTATGTTGATTGTAGGAAATGAGTTCAAGTGATGCAGAGGTTGTTCGTATTGTGTTTTTTTTCAATGGAAGGAAAATTCAAGGGGGAAGAGGTGTTGTCTTCGAAGGGGAGCAAAGGATGACACGAATCAACCGAAAAGCAACATTGAGTGATTTGCATCAGAAGATACGTCCAAAATTGGGTGTGGACGGAAACACTTGTATCACATTGCTGACGGCAAGAATATGGCAACAAGATGAATACATGGGGTTTCCAATACAGGATGATGAAGAATTGGAAATGGTCATTGAAGAATTTTTTAATCAGG
>PYAF01000591.1:305877-346887 GCA_007407185.1 Glycine tomentella
ACTACTATATGTACCTCGCTTCGGGTAAGGGAGTCCAATGCCATCCTGTACACGATCAGTTCATGCGGTTTTAATCGACCTAAAGCGTTAAAGCTAATTTCAAAATAAGTAATGTTAGTATAATATAACACATCATTGTTACAATTGTAAACAAGAACAACATATAATAACACATACCGATGTCCGAAATGCCAGTCCGACTGTGTGGGCAGCGGAATAGCTGGGGCAATTGGTGGAAATCTGAGCCACGCCCACACCTGCAGAAGCATATGACACCCACCGATGTCACTCCTGTCTGGATCTGTGCACTCACACATTTGTCTAAACAAATGTGAAAGGACAGTGGAGCCCCAGCTATATCGACCGATGTGCAAAAAATCCGCTGCAAGCAACGACATGTATCGTGCTGCGACCATGCTACCTCCACATTGGTCGCACAGCAGCCATGCTCTGATAAGTCGTGCAATGTGGGCCTTCGTGAACCGCGTCACATGAACAGCTTCTGAAACCACCTCACCCCAATGCACAAAATGTCTATCAAAGAAAGACATGCGCAAATATCTACCTGTCAGCTCGGCGTCCTCAGGTTCGTGACCAAACACCTCCTCAATGACGGTCGGCCATTCGTTAACCATGACTCCAATAACCACATTGCCCTCCGTGGGCAATCCCAGAATACCAGCCACGTCTTGCAACGTGATGGTCATCTCACCCTGCGACATGTGGAAGGTGTGAGTCTCTGGCCTCCATCGTTCGACCAGAGCACTAATAAGCGCAGAATCCATCTGAAATACATAAAAATTATTAAATAACTTCATTGTTCAAATTAACCAGTGTTAAGTCATTCCGTAATTGCGTGGTCCCATACCTGGATATGTCGCATACGTGCGACATGAAGAAACCTAGCTTCGCGCAACATGTCAAAAACAACATCGGGTATATCGTCCGCATCTGGTCCACCGCCCAGTTTGCCACGTCGAGTCTTCAATACCCGAGGTGGCACGGACCCGTTTCACACAACTTGTGAAACGTGCGTGCGCTGAATTCGCCTACGCAGAACGCCCCACTTGTATGGGGTAGGGACAACATAGGCAGTGGGATCCATGGGCTCAGCCTCATGATCGGATGCAGATCGTGATGAAGATGTGGAGGACGAATCAGCCATTTAATCAGTATCTTCATGTACAAAAATTTAAAACCACGGTAAACAAAATTTTCTTATATATCAATTACATTAAACCAAACCAAATACACTAACACAACATAAGCCCGGAAGCTTAGCCCATATCCATAAACCCTAACTAAAAAACATCGTAAACCCTAATCCTAAACCCTAATCACATTGTAAACCCTAATCACCCCCTAGACTCTAATCACATCGTAAACCCTAATCAAATCATAAACCCTAATCCTAAACTGCCTTACGTAACCCTAATCACCCCCTAAACTCTAATCACATCGTAAACCCTAATCAAATCGTAAACCGTAATGCTAAACCACCTTACATAACCCTAATCACTCGCCCCCACCCTAAACCCTGATCACATCGTAAACCCTAATCCTAAACCCTACTCACATCGTAAACCCTAATCCCTAATCCAATCGTAAACCCTAATCACATAGTAAACTCTCATCACACCCTAAACCCTAATCACATCGTTCATCCTAATCATAAACCTTAATCACATCATAAACCCTAATCACATCGTCAACCCTAATCCTAAACCCTACTCACATCGTAAACCCTAATCACACCCTAATCCCTAATGACATCGTAAACCCTCATCACACCTTAAACCCTAATCACATCGTTCATCCTAATCATAAACCCTAATCACACCCTAATCCTTAATCACATCGTAAACCCTAATCCCATAGTAAACCCTCATCACACCTTAAACCCTAATCACATCGTTCAGCCTAATCGTAAACCCTAATCACATCGTCAACCCTAATCAAATCGTAAACCCTAATCCTAAACCGCCTTACGTAACCCTAATCACTCGCCCCCACGCTAAACCATGATCACATCGTAAACCCTAATCACCCCCTAATCCCTAATCACATCGTAAACCCTAATCACTCCCTAATCCCTAATCACATCGTAAACCCTAATCACATAGTAAACCCTAATCAAATCCTAAACCCTATTCACATCGTAAACCCTAATCACGTCGCTAACAAGTTCATATGATCCTAACAATTGTCTAATTTAAAAATACAACAAACTAAATACAAAGCACAATCAGTTAAATGGACTTACTAGTTCACAGTGCTTCAAATTCGGCAGGGCTTCGCTTCAGACAAATCAACACCCAAAATCTAGAGAGAAGGCAGAGCTAATTCTAGAGAGAAGGCAGAATGGACCAAATGTCACTTTCATCGGCTTTTATAGGGGCAAGGGGGCCTAAACACGCCCAGGCTAGGCGTGTTGCAACACGCCCTAGCCAGGCATGTTAGGCTACCCCAAATGTCCAATTTTTGCAAAAAATGTCCCCTTTTCCAATTAAATAATTTAATTGTATTATTTTAAATTTTTGCCCTAAAGTGATCATTTTCCTTTTTGCTAGATGAGGCCGAGCTTGAAAGATTTGAGACTGAGCCTGAGAGTGTTAGAAAAACACATTTGCTTGTTGTTCACCTGAGGTCAAGCATGAAGCTGAAGTTGGGTGTGAGATTGTTGATGTGGCTTAAGTGAGGCCGAAACACAAGCATAAAACGTCCAATTGAAGGGATTTTCAGGAGTTTTGGTTGTGGGGAGCTATCTAGGGCATTGTGAGGGTAAAACTCTCACTTGTTCTCTATGACTTTCCTACTAACTCTCATCTTCTTCTTTCCTACCAACTCTCATCATTTTGTACATAATTTTTCCTACCAACTCTTATATGGTTAGGTTTACTCTTTGTGGCGATTGATATAATTGAACTCATCCTTATGTTTACATTAACTTATGAATCTATATTTATTGTTCATTAAGTGTTTCGTTCTCTTTTATGCTTAATGCTTGTCTTGGTTTGATCACCTATTGCTTGATTTTGTAATTTGAATTATCATTGAGAAATGCATTTGAACTTAGAAATGGGGAAAAGTACCTGATGGGTTTTTTGTCTAGGGATGGAGCAAGGTTGGTTAGTAACCTTTTAACTCTTTTCTTAAAATAAGTCACTTGGTTAGACTAGTCAAGGGATTGATAGTTTGGTCAAGGGGCTTAAACTTTTTCCATCCGAGAGATTGTGGTTTAAGTATTTTTGTGAGTTTAATAATAATAATTTTAGACTTTTAACTAGATCGATAAGTAATCTTTGTTTGCATGAAGAGATGGTTTAGTGAAATCAATCCCAACTCTTTTGTTCTTTTGTTATTTTAACTTTTTTTGTCGCATTCTATATGTTCGTAAAAATATCAAAAAATAATTTGTTTATTTATGCTATTGTCATTTACATTTTTGCAATCCAATTAAAATCATTGTTGTTCTGATAGTCGTAATTAATGAATGTTATTATTTTGTCGAATATTACACGAGTCCATACTGATATTATACTCGAAGTTCCGATTTTATATTATTTACGCAACTTTGTCAAGGAGATAACTAGCAGTGGGTTCCCCTCTCATCCTTGTTAACATTCATGCATGCATTTTTGTTAATTAACTATAGAAATTTGGTCTCTTGATAACATTTTTCTTAGCACCTTCACTCTAACATATATTTACCATCTTTCCCAAAAGTGAAGGACCATATAGGTAAGAGCCCCTTTTCAACTCCACTTAAAAACGCACTTTTTGAGTGTTACAATGTTTTTTGCTGCCCTTATGAATGTAGAATTTGTCATCCAGCTTGCATTTAACATGGCATTTTCATTGAAGAGTTGAACCATATTGTGATTTTCTTTCACCTTTTTCAGTAAATTATTTGGAATTATACTTTAAATCATTTCTGGTGTAAGTTGGTTGCAAATAATTCTGCTGCTTTCAGCTTTAAATAAAATTTCCCTTTATTACTTTCACTCAACATGTCAAAGTACATTGTATCTAATACTTTACGCATAGAAGATGACGTGCTAGGATCTTGGTTTAGCACCTCTTATTACAAGAACATGTTAACAGAAATAGTAATAACATACTCTAACATTATTTTAAATATACTTTTTTTAGTGGTTGAAATTTATTGAAAATTACAAAATATTTTGAATTATTTTCCTGATTTTGTAGCTTTTAAAAAAAATTATCCAACAGAAAAGAGTGTGTCCCTAGTACTTTTCATTATGAGAAAATATATTGCATATAATGCCTTGCTGCTCTTAATATACATGTAGAATGCCAAGTGCTTTCAATGCTTCAATTAAGGGTTATCTCCCCCCGCCCCCCTTTTCGTCTCCTTAAGTTTACCTTTACTTTATCTTGTTTCTACAAATTTGATGTACCTTTGTATATTTTAATTAACAAATTGACCATAGTAAAATGAAATGTGGAACTGATGGTTGATTTCATTTTATATGGCAGTCAATCACATTTGTTGCAGTATATGTTGGCACAACCTTTAAGGGTCTTTTAGAGATTACACATGGATGGGATGAAGTTTCAACAATTCAATGGGTAACCTGAACTCCCGAAGCCTTCTATTTTCTTTTTTGCTATATTAGAGTATATTGGAGGAAGAAAATTGCACATACAATAAAAATTATCCGCTCTACAATTCCATGAATATATATATATATATATATATGAGTTCTTTGGGAATCATAATTTTTTTTTTCAAGTTTTATTTGCCATGCTTAATAGAAACCTTTGGAAGGAGATTCCTTCTTGAAATAGCAAATTAGCACCAAATCAGCCTTCAGACACAAGATTGTGTCGTTGAACGTGCCTTAGATGCTGCTGTCAAGGCAGTTTTAAATTTTAATTTGAATTAGTTATTGTATTGTTAGTGAATAAGTCGTTTTCAATTTTTAAATTAATTTTTTATTCTGTTTTTGAATTATTAGTAGACAATAGGAGCTACTAAAATAAAGCATGATTTATTATTCAGTTAAAAAAAGGATGTCAGCTAATTCAAATAAAACTCACGATTTTCTCTATTATTTTTCTTTCTCTCCTACACTTTTTTTCCTCAAATTAAAACCAACAATTGGTATCTAGAATTTTTTGTAACGACCCGCCTAGTCGCTACGGCATCACAAACTCTAGTTGTAGAAATTTTAAATTTTAATTAAAACTCCATTAATTTGATTATGAAAATGATAGTAAGTTTTTTGCAATAATACATTAATCATCATATACACGATAAAACTACAATAATTGAATACATATGTATACATATACTATATCAGTACTCATCATTCACCTGTTTAGAACTTAATTTAGTTTTACATGTAATTACAATTCAAAATGTACATGTCTACAAAAAGGATTGAGGGACTAAATATGAGAGAGTTAATTAACAAAACACAATTCTTTCCAAAAAGAGTTCCAACGTCATCATGTCGGCTTGGCGGTTCCAACAAAAAGAAGATCTGTCTGCAAGGTCACCTACTGCTGCTCATCTGCTCCCACGAACGAAGATTCGTGATCATCACAGGTACCGACCACATGATACAACAAATGCAAGGGTGAGTTTATTATATAAAATCAACAAACATCAAATAGCAGCAATTGGGATGAAACAAGTTTACCCATCAAAATCATTAACAAAATTTCATAATTTCAATACACACTCAACAAACCAATCACCCAATGTATTTCACAATTCAAACAATCATGTATATAATGATACATGCACCTGACTCATCTATCAGCATGTAATGTGGTACCATCCCCCGGAAATAGCCTCTCCTAGGAAAAATGATTCACCGCCTATCAAAGTCACCCTGTCGTGCATTGGTCATTCCCCCACCCGGTGATCAGCCAGCGTCGCTAGGGAATTCCAAACCTGATGACCCCTTAATACCTGCGTTCTCAGCCCACTAAAACCCACAAGTACGCGAGTGTCTTCATTCCATTTCCACTCATACAAATGAAGTATGAAACATGGACATCATCAATGCATGACCCGGCTAGGAACAAATCCTTCCTAGCAAGGGTAACTCGTCATGCACCCCCCATGTACATACATAACACACCAATGTGGGCTCACCGATGCACTGACCGTGGCTAGGAACAAATCCATCCTCGCAAGGGTAACCAACCAGTCATTGCATCCCACGTGTACATACACAGCCTACAACCATGGGCACCATCAATGTATGACTTGGCTAGGAACAAATCCTTCCTCGCAAGGGTAACCCGTCATACACCCCGATGGGTATCCATGTATATCCACACACAATGACACTGTTCACATCAACATTATCTCTCATCAATGTCATTATCAACCTTAACATCATATAATCTCAATATCATCATCATGCATATCAATATTATCTCATTTCAACATCATCAACCACGTCAACATTATCTCATTTGAACATCATCAATTACATCAATGACATCTCAATTTCAATATCATCAACGACATCACAAGCAATCACATTTTACATCTATACATAATACATATGTCTGAGATTCACATTCCTCAAGTCTTCAGACAATCCAAATTTTATACATTCACAATTCATCATATCACAAGACTGATATTTTTAGAAAAATTATAAATTAAAGAGGATGACTACAATATATAAAACGCACTTTTATACCCATTTAAAAATTTATTAAATAATTAAGTAGGAAAATATATTATAAAATTTTGGACAAAGTCTCCTCTGTAATTAAGACTTTTCCCAAAAATCAAATTAAGTCTGTAATTAAGTCTCCTCTGTAATTTATTAAATAAAAATGTATTCAACACCACCTTGAATCGTCCAGGCTAGCCAAATAGCCTTCAAAAACTCGCTTGGACAAGCTAGCCCAATTCTAGAATTTCTGTTTCAATGAAAAATAATTTCTCATGCTACAGATATTACTAAAATAGGTTCCGGCTCGAATTCAGAATCACTAAATTACAACGCAATTCAAACAAACTCCACATAACTTGACATCTACACCAATCAATTGCACATGAATAATTCACATAACATTTCAACTAATCTAAACTAATCAAATAATCAAATAACAAGAAATACATTAAACATCTATTTTCAGTTATCAAAATTTCAGGGTGTTACAGTTTTCTTCTTGAGAGACATGTGAAATGGATTCTAAATCTAGTTTCTCACAAAATTGTTCCTCCTGTCTTTAATGAGGAGAGTTATGACCTTTGGAAAGTGAAAATGAAGTCCTACATGGAGTCTTTTGATTTGTGGGATGTTGTGGAAGAGGATTATGAAGTGTCTACGTTGCCTGAAAATCCCATCATGGCCCAAATAAAGCATTACAAGGAGAAAAAAACCAAGAAGGCGAAGGCAAAGACATGCGTATTTGCTAGTGTTTCTCAGACTATCTTCACCAAGATCATGACTTTCGATTCACCCAAAGAAATTTGGGATTATTTAAAGGAAGAGTATGAAAGGGATGAGCATGTTTGTTGCATGCAAGTGCTAAACCTAATAAGGAAATTTGAGTTGCAAAAGATGAAGGAATCTGAGACAATTAAAGGGTACTCGGACAAATTGTTTGGCATCGTTAACAACGTTAGATTGCTAGGCACTACATTTGCATATTCTGGAATTGTTGAAAAAATTCTGGTTACAGTGTCTAAGAGATATGAAGCATCAATAACCACTTTGGAGATTACAAAGGATCTAACCAAGATCTCTTTGACAAAGGTGATACATGCCTTCAAGCCTAGGATCAAAGAAGATTAATGAAGGAAGAATCAACAATTGAAGGAGCTTTACCAGCCAAGCACTAGAATGCGACCAAATACAAGAAAAATAGGAACTTTGATGGAACGGGATCAAGTTCAACATCAACCAATGCAAAAAGAAATTGCAAGAAATTTTATCCGCCTTGCCAACACTGCAGAAAGAAAGGACATCCTCCACTCAGATGCTAGAAAAGACCTAAAGCTAAGTGTAGGGAGTGTAATCAAATGGGGCATGAAGTTGTTGTTTGCAAAAACAGGAATCAACCACATAGTGAAGCTACAAAGGTTGTTGATCCGGAGGAGGAGTACCTGTTTGCTGCTACATCTTTCTCTAGTATTGAATCAAGTCAAAATTGGCTTATTGAAAGTGGTCGTACTAACCACATGACAAACAAGGATTTATTCAAGGAACTGAGCAATATAAGTACATTGAAGGTTCGAGTTGGAGATGGAAAGTTTATCACTGTGAATGGAAAAGAAACTGTAGCAATCTCAACAACAGAGGTACAAAACTCATTTCTGATGTGTTGTATGTTCCTGAAATTAATTAGGAATTGTTGAGTGTTGGACAACTAGTTCAGAAAGGTAATAAAGTGTTGTTCAAAAACAAAATTTGTTTGATTAAAGATGCATAAGATAAGATATTCTCAAAGTGAAAATGAGAGGAGAAAGCTTTGTTTTAAATCCATTGGAGGGGGAACAAATTGATTTTTCAATAAAATAAAATATCACTGAATTGTCTCACAAAAGGCAAAAAGCTTAAGAAAAACAAACAAATTCTAAAATAGCAGCCCTCATGTCCCAAAGTAGTTCAACTAAAGAAAAATTTGCAGCTATTGCACAAGAACATACAAACAAGAAGATACACTTAAGGGAGAAATATGAAAGAATTGAGCAAAATGAGAAGTGTTTAAAGACCCTGACTAAGAACCTAAAAGCTGAAAATGTCAAGGTTCGATCACATGTGAAGGGAGCAATAATTTTTCAGCATGTAAATCAACATGTTGAATTTCTGAAGAAGATAGAAGTTTACAGCCTCTAAGGCAAGGAGAAGTGTTGTTGATCATGCCTTAGATGTTGTCAAGACAGTTTTGATTTTTAATTTGAATTAGTTACTGTGTTGTTAATAAGACAGTTTCAAATTTTAAATGTTTTTTATTTTGTTTTTGAATTATCAATAGGCAATAGTAGTTCCTAAAATAATGAAGGATGATATTTTATTCAATCATTCAAATATATTTAAATATGAAATTTATTTAATAAAAGAGTGTCAACTGTTTCAAATAAAACTCACATTCTTCTCTATTATTTTTCCTTCTCTCCTACAGTTTTTATTCTCAAATTAAAACCAACAGATTGCTTCTGATCTGTCATTCAATTTCTTTTGGCCTTAAAGACATTTTATGCTCTCTCCTCATTAATAGCATATTGGTGTATATCTTCTTTCCCATTGCTGTATTTGATTTTCTAAGGCTCTTAATGCAATCTCACTAATTGATCTATAGATAAGTTTAAGTTGTATTTTATCATTTGTATGGTTTATGTACCTTAGTTCATGTGTCGGTGTGTTGGTGGCTTACATGGTAGCATGGCACATGAGCTCTAATATAACTAAAAAAAATGGTTCATTTAGGGAAATGTCCCACTTATGTTTTCTTCTACCAGTCAAAGTGTTATATTACTAAGTGCAATGTAGGAAGCGTTTTTTTTTTTTTTTTTTAATTTCTATTCTTAAAATAGATCTCAAGTCTCATAACAAGACTTTCTTGCATAATTGTAAATTTTGTTCCTCAAGAACTAAAGTTCAAATCCCATTTGAATGTTGTTGTGTCTCCCTCGTCGTTCACGTGCTAATGTTAGTTTTGCAATGCAGGTATTTTTTCTATTGGGCTCCGGAATATCTGGTAATTTTCATTTATACGTAGTCTTTAACCTTTTTTTTTTTCTCTAAATGTTCAAGTATTCATTTGCTTTACTTTTGTTTTTCCAATTCAGTTTCTTGTTTACATCATCATGACTTTGATCATGTATACTTGAGGAGATTGGTCTCTCTAGACATTTACAAAAAGAGAGGATGATGCTATCTCACATAATAATAAGGTCTTGAAGGTTCCCAAAATAGTAATAATGATAACATTGTAAAGATGAGAAAGTACATATCCTTTAATGATGGGCTTAAATTTTCAACTCCTGATTTTTTCCCTTTAGTATCAAAATTTCGGTCCATATAAATAGATAATGTCTCATTGCAAAATCCTTATTTTCTTATGACAAATAAAATATTTCCTCTCTTGATATCAACATTCACTTAAGAAGTTTTTTGTGTTAAATGATGCAATTTAATGATGGTTGTATTCACCAACTTTTAATGTGGTTTGGTCTTTTCCGTTTGTCTGTAGCAGTGACTCTGTTTGCTTTCATCACCAAAATTGCTAAGGACTCCCAAATAAACAACAATTTGGTTACTGAAATGCTACTACCCCTTGAAGCAAAGAAAGAGCTGGACCTCCCCAGGCCTTTCATAGTCAGAATAGGTTCATTGAGAGAGGATCTTGAAAGAAAAATGGCAGTTACTATGTGAATTACATGTGAAGTACTTGGATCAATTCCAGCTGTGAATATGTATCAAGTGTAAAATTAATGTATCAGCTTAGTGCTTATGTGCTTATATATAAAATAAAATAAAAGTACAATGCTTTTGTAACAAAAGGGAACATAGGTCCAAAGAGATACAAACATAAGGAATAGAAATAATAAAAAGGAAAGGAATATATGTCCAAAGGGAACAACACAAAACAAGGAATGCAAATAATACAGATTAAATATTTCTTCTTAATGTTGCTCGTCATTAATTTAAAGGGTAAAATAATTTAAAATGAACAACGACTATAATTATAAAGAAAGATCATTTAATTTAACTTAGTAGAGAAAAATATTTTTAATTTTTTTATATAACTAGTATTTACCACTTATAATGATTCACATAGTAACAACTGATATTAACCAATTAAAGACGTAATAATCATAGTAACACAAATATTAGATTAAGAATTACTCAATGATTTTTTGTTGACTAAAGATAAACTATAATTATTCATGTAATAATTACTAAAACACTCTTATCAACCTATCAGAAGTAAATAATACTCACTCTTCACTAAGAATTGTGTTGATAACATTCTCTCGAAAACATATTCTCTTATTGATTAAAATTTATTTTAAAATACAAAATCATAAATAAAGTTTATGAAATAAAAAATGAGGGTCAAACAATTTTGTAATTTTTAATAAATTTCAATCCATAATAAAAAAAATTAGAAAGAGTGTTAATAATTGTGTTGCTAATATTTGTCACCAACCAAACTTGACATAGATACTAATAGACAATTGAATCCCTCAAATATGTTTTGATGGTTCGATTTCTTTCTATGTATATCAAAAAAGACTTCGCTAGAAAAATCAAAACTCGTTTAAATGCACCAAGGTCTTGAAAGAAATAATGCACATCAATGAAAATTGAATAATAGTTGTTGACAACAAATATTGCACTGTTAACACTCGACGAATGCTGTCCATTATTCAAAGATGACAATAACTTCGTTTCTAAGTAGCTGTGATTATCCAAACATAAATAATGCTCAATGCCAACAAATACTAACGACTTAAAACTGAATGTTAATCATTTACGCCACTAAATGATTAAGGAATGAGTGATAGTCCCTAACAACCGCACTGTGAGGCCAAAGTTATGGTTTAGTTAACATACTGTTGTGTATCAATTTACCAAATATCAACCATGTTATGGAAGATTTGTTTCAAATGGCTCTAGAATAAGCTTTCTTATTGCAAGAAATGTTCACATGTTTGGAAATTTGTACAATTTTTTGGAATTCGCTGCCCCTAGACGATCGACACTTATTTCACATAAGAAAAAAACTTAAAATAAAATTTCCTATATTTTTTTTGGTTTTATTCTTCAATCAGAACTAGAGTTCCACATCAGTAATTTGTATAATATAAATTTGCATTAAATGTCTACATATGTTGCCGAAATAAAACTTTAATTCTGATTGAAAAACACAAGGAAAAAAATTACATCTAAATTTTGTAATTTCACATATTAGGTAGGCAGTGTGTGAAGGAGAACCGTTGGAACAGTTCAACTAGGCACATAAATTTTGGGCATATGCAGTTTTTCATAACTTACATGGTCACTATTTACAGGAACAAAGATTTTTCACTGGGTCCATTGTTCAACTGTTACGTTACAGCTGCAAAATTTTATAACTATTTATGGACATCAAAATTTAGAACTGATATTACAACAATTACAAAAGAATTGTGTACAAATGGTACAACCTGCAATGACTGCACTGCAGATTGCAAAAGGAAAACCAACAACAAAAGAGAAAACAAAGAAAGTAAAAGGAAAGGAACAACGAGTGGAAGAATCACAACTTGAACAATAATGTAGGATAGGTGATGGCTTCAACCACTCACTTTTTTTTTTCATTCCAAAAATACTACACAACTTGGCAACTTGTTCTCCACCTTTCAGCAGCAAAACGAACAAAGATTTGGTTAGTTGTATAATTGCTTCCTATCTTGCCGAGTCTTCTACAGCACGCAATGACTGAGCCTTCTCATGCTTCCCCGATGCACTTGGTCGAGGCACTTGAGAACCTATAAGTGACTTCTGCAACGGCTTCAGAGCTGCCAATATTTCAGCAAATGTAGGTCTCAACTTTGGATCTCTATAATACAAAAGAGAAACATCCAGTCAGGCAAAAGAGAATTTTTTTTTTCAGGCAGATCATTTGTAGGATCACTTGGTTGTGTTCTGTGACTAATTGTACAGAAACATTTGAATTATATCATGCCCACTACTTTTTATCATTAACCTTGTACAATGATGCACCTCCCAATAAGTACATCTACGGTAAAAATAAAAAGTGTGATGACTAATAATTTCTCAAAGTGTTTGGCACCAGCAGCATATTCAATCTGGTTCATTTAAATAATCTAGCATTCAGGTAGTTCATCAGTTGGTCTCTGAGCAAATCATACTTGTTGGATAGGACAAGGAAAATTGACAGACTTAGCATATTGAGTGTGCTAGTTTTAACTAATGCAATATTTAAGAGTGATGATGATGCATTTAAGGAGGGACTCAATTATGGTATTAACATAAATTGCTGATTCAGTCTTAGTACTCATTGTTTTCAAATAATAAAACCGCAATGATGTACAACATTAATAGCCTACACTTCTACAGTCCTCCACAATTTGGACTAATTGTTAGGTCACTAAGGATATACTGCTCACGGTTGTCTTTCTTTTCCCTTTTTTTCAGTAAAGGTCTATTCGTTAAAGTCAAGCAAAAAGCATAAGGAATTGTGATTACAAGACAAAGCAACCATGATAATGCATTATGCAAAAAAGCCAACTTTAATGATTCCCACACCAGCTGGTTGCAGTCACTTGTCAATAAAGTTATTAAGAACCATAATTTCATAATACAATACCATAAACAAATTTTCCTACTGGGAGGATCAGACTATTTTATTTGAAACAGAGACCTTTCAACAATCCAAAATATATTATAAATGCTGACAAGGAAAAAAATTCACCAAAAATAAACATACTTAAAAGACATTTTAGAATGAAAGAATAAAATAACAAAAAAGTATACTCACGTTTGCCAGCATTGCCTGATAATATCTGCAATTGTCAGGTCTATATCATCTGGAATGTCAAGACGTCGATGCTGGAAGCCCACAGCACCAACAACTTGCATTGGATTCATTCCTCCCCACGGTTGCTGCAAAGTAGAGAGCTCCCATAATATGACCCCAAAGCTATAAACATCACACCTATGTATTGTATCACAACGAATTAGCATTATAAAACCAGGAAGGGTTTAAAAAACGGCAAAGTCAATGTCAACAGAAGCACGAGAGAGGAGATCAAGCCAAAGAACAATATTTCAAATGAAAACAAAATCCCAATTGATTTTATTTCCCTGAAACTGCAGATGATAACTTTTTCCTGTTGATTAAAGATGAATTTATTAGTGAGGAAAGGTAACTACAACTCCAACAATTTTTTGGGGGAGGAGTGGGGGAAGCTAAGAAAATTTTAAGCCTTATAAGACAAATAAAACTTGGACACTCCTAAAAAACCTCCATGCAGAGTATGAAACAGACCATATATAAAGCCCACCCTATTCCATAACATATGAAAGGACACACAAATACCCTTGAAAATGCAGGCCTTCTGCTTTGACTAAGTAGACTGTATGTAACAAAAATCACACAATGCCACAACAATTTAGCTTCATTTTTCTCAGGAAACCAATTAATCAAATCTGTGAAACAGCAACAGGGTGGAAAGAGACTCCTAAAGTCACCAAGAACTCAAACAAGCTATTTTAATTAGAAATTATCTGCATAATAATAACAAAAATAGTAGTTACTTGTTTCTAAGCAAGCCTACACACAGCCACACTTAATAGGAGAAATATCCACATGAGATTTGTAGATGTACAGCATGTCATTTTATGGCAATATTATGTAAAGGAGGAGTTGAAAGAAGGGAAAGGTTGCAACAAGGCCTCCTACTCGTCAACAAAACAACAACAATAATAATAATAACAATAATAGTAGTAATAAAGTAACAATAAATAAATAAATGATGACAAAGCCAAGAGTAAAAAAAAAATTACTTCTCATTTGAAGGTTCGTTTCTCAACACCTCAGGAGCCATCCACTCAGCCTGAAACAAAATATACAAAATGAATTAACTAAAATATTTAGCTGCAGTTAGTTGGGGGCTTTTATTCATAAGTCCAGAGACACAAATAAAATGACAGTGCAAGAATTGAATGTGTATGAATACAAACTATTAAATTTTGTGTTTTTATAGATATGGCTTCTGTCGATTAAATGCAATTTTCCCTAATTTTTAATGATTTATGAACGCAAACTATTAAAATTATCTTCAGTTTTGCTTTTATATATGACTTTGCACAATTTTTTTGTTCATGAAATGGGGAAATCAACATTTTTTTTCATAATCTGAATCTGCCTAAATAAAGAACAAAACTATGGCTAAGCATATAAGAGAAAGAGGTGGAAAAAGACACAACCACATAAGCAGTTGTATGGCTAACGTCAGATGAAATATTAAGCAGCATTTAGCATCACTTGAATAAAGTGTATTATTACCTGCCTTATACAGTGATTGCAACTGTCACTATCAGGCAAATTTTATAGTTGTATTTTTTTTTCAGTTTTTTTCTTCAAAGAATTGTAAATATGCGCACTTTTCTCTAAAGATTATCCACACATACTTCCTTGAACCATTTTGAAATTGATACTACAACATGTGCAGTTGTGCACAAAATAATCCTTGGCCTGAAGATAGGCATTGTGCCCCAAAGGCTCAATTTACTACACCAAGCATATACTAAATGATAGGGCAAAAAGTTCCAGGCCTTCCAAAACTGTTCTAAATAAAATAGCAAGTGTCTACATTTGAATGTTACACATATGCATGCATAGCATGACTTCAATTAAACATGTAACATTGTGAACAGCCATGCAAGTAAGAGGATTAAAGAATAAATAAGTTGCAATGGGAAGAGTTTTAAAATAGCTTACTGTTCCTGCAGTTGATCTGGAAGAAAGGAATGTGCTATGCTTCATACGCGATAAGCCAAAATCACATACCTATTCAACAGAAAGAAAAAACATCATCATGTTAACACATAGCATCCCCGATGCTATCAATAACTTTTAATCATGAGATCAGATTGCACCTTCACAACCCAATTTTTGTCAACGAGAAGATTTGGCGACTTCAAATCACGATGCACTACCATAGGAGTGCAGTTGTGCAAATAGTTCATTCCTCGAGCCTGAAGATTCAAAGAAACAAGTTATATCAAATGGGCTTCACAGGTTAGTTATAGCAACAACTTTAGGAATACAATGTCAGTGTTGCATTAAAGGACAATAGAATCTTACAGTATCAAGGGCCATCTTCAAACGCCTTCGCTCATCTAATTGACTGTTTGGTCTGTGAAGTAATCTATACAAACTTCCTCTGCATAAGATGGTCTACATCTCAGTATTTGAAGAGTCAAAAGGAAAAACAAAAACCCAAACAAAAGATTAACTAATCACATAAAATAAATACCATAGGGAAGTTGTAGGGGGTCCAAATTAATGATGTACATAGTACACAAAATATAACATTTTAGATTCTTACTTCGTCTGAATATGATTTTTTATTAATCATACAAGCATCAGAAAACAATTTAGGTTTAAATCAATTAGATGTAAAATGTAAATGGAATGATTGAAAATACATGCTTATAGTTATCTCCAACTTTGTCTGCACATGTCTAGAATATTCATCTATTAGAACATGCATTCAGGAATTATCAATAAATAAATAAATCACTAAATGCATTTGTTTGATGAAAAAATCTTAGCAGGTTCCTAGTTATTAATTTCCAATTAGTATTAGGGGTACATGCAACATGGCCAAAATCATTTAATAAACCAACTTGGAAAGTATATTTGGTAGACGTAGCATTATTATTTTGTCTTCTAGAGTAGTAAGAACCTTTTCATAAACTACGATGTCAATGCAAGGAAATATCCACTACTGGAAAAAAATGCCAATCTGCAGCTCCTAATTCATATGAAGCACTGAGAAATGAAGAATTTCAAGTTACCTGGGAAGAAATTCAGTAACAATTGAAAGATTTGGAGGTCGAGTTACAGCTCCCATGAAGAGAACAACATTTGGATGCCTCAATCTTTTCATTATTCTGACCTATTGGAAGTTAATAGCATAAGTTTTCTAGTTTCTAATTTATATAATAGGTTAAATAAGCTTTTCAATCATCCAAATTTATTGGTATGCACAAGTATATGCAGCATTGCCAGCAAGAATTACTACACAATTTCAATAAGGAACCATATAAATACGAATATTAGAGGGTGAGCCAACAAAACAAGTAAACAACTAATAAAACTACAATATTTTGCAGAAATAAAACCAGAATTACATATGATAATATTTTAAAATGATCAATATTAGACATAAAATTAAACCAATCATGAGTCTTTTACCTAACAGCTTAAGCCTTGAACTGTTAGGATAGTTAACTTATGACATGTTATCAAAGCCTGTGAGGGGTCATGAGTTCAGTCCTTGTTGCCCACATCATTCTAATTGTAATTTCAAATAAACAGAAGAATTTCAACACATCATTCTAATTTCTAATAAAGATATGCTAAACATAATAAATTAGCATATCTTTGAGACGAAAGGCGTCTTGGAGTCATTTTTGGATTTTAGCATCTTCTGTTCCAAACAGAATCCTATATAGAACCAAAATATAGAGGGATTATATGATTTTTTTTCCCTTTTATTTTTAAAGGGATTTAAGCTACTTATGTTGAATTTTAACTTAGTTTGTCCTCAAGAAAATGAATTTTAAAATATTAGAGTGAAAGAGATAATCTGTTTATTTTTTGTTAAATTTAATTAGGAATTTGTTTACTTATACTTTTGTTTATGTTTTTATTTTAGGAAAGAAAGGGAAATTGGATCTTTAACGGATCAAGAAAATATAGCAAAAGCACAGCCCAAAACACACAAGAATAGAGCATTTAAAAGCATTGGGCCAGGGCATCCAGCCCACATATAAATAGGATTAGAGAAAGAGAAATAGAGATCTTGATCTTTTTCAATCACTGGTGGGGGCAGTCTATCTCTCTCTCTAAAAGTTCTATGGGACAAAAAGGATGGAAACTCACATTTCTTCAAGGATGTATGGAGTTTTTCTTTATCACTTTCTTATTTTTGCTTTTGTTTCCCCAGTGTCAAGCTAAACCGAATTTTGTGAGGGTTAGGTGAATTTCAATGCAATCTATGGATCTCTAATTTGAGATATTAATAAAATTCAATTTCTTTATCATTAACGCTCTTAAGACTTGATCAATCTTAGGATGATTTGATCTATATTGTAAATGGATATCTGTTTCATGAAAGCACTCATAAACCTAAATCTTGTAATCCTTTAGGCTAGGAATAGTCATTGGATGTTCTCTATCTTTAGGAAGTTCTACACAAAAAGCTTATTCCTTTTTAATTTCCACCAAAATTAGGGTTCTTAATTACAAATCTGATAAACAAAGTAGAAACTAAATTGAATTAATACTCATCAGAAATTCTATACGAAATTGAATGAAACTTAATCCCAACATTTTTTTTTCATTTGAATTAAATCCAATTTCTTTGTGTTCTTGTTTTCTTAATTCTAAAAGATAACCAAAAAATAAATCTTTATTGTTACTCATTAATTTTAATTACTATTTCGTTCAAACAATCCAATTCCTAACCTTTTTTTCCATGGTTCCTAACTTCCTATTAGAATTATCTTTTGAATTGCAAATCACCCTTACAATCTCCGAGAACGATACTTGGACATAACCCGTTTTAATTAATAGTTGCAAGGACTGATACACTTGCCAAGATCTCATAAAAAACGTATAGCCTAATAGGTTAAAAAAATGAAAGGCACTCTTCACTTCAGAGGGATGGGCCTTAAATAACAATGCATAGAATCCTATAACATATTTAAAGGCAAAGAAATCTCGTGAGAATATGTGCATTCTCTCCAAACCAGATACACCAAAGAACATCATAAACATGAGAACAAGTAAAAGAAACTTTAGTTTGAAATCCTGAGTCTGAAATAGCCCATATATAGCACATATGAAGCATGCTCTAAACTAAATAGATTAATATAACCACCTCCTAATTTTTTAAAGCCAAATCTAAACAAAAAGATTGCAGCCATATTTTATGTGATTATGAAGATGAAGCACACAAATCACATCAATGGAGGCAACTGAAAAAATAAGCCACAAGAATACTGCAAAAATGTACTAAATTGCAAAAGAAATACAATGGGGGAAGTAGATGGGATGTACCTCTGTTTTAAATTCTTCAAGTGATTCACCAGATATATCTTGATCTAGAAACCTCTTTACAGCAATTTCCTACAAACCAAAGAGCATAAATGTGCAGCAAATGTAAGAATCTATAATCTACAATATAACAGAATATATATCATAACAATACTGACAAACATAAAATGGGAGGAGCAAAGTAAGGTAGCGGTCAATATTGCAATAACATGGATGACTATTTTCTTCAGATCGAAACGAAACTAAAGCCCAAGAACTCTTGGCACACATTCAATTAATAAAGAGAATTACATTTTATAATTTGTAGCACATACACAGGTGCAATTGCAGCACTAATAAGTCTTGACACTGTATATTTCATTTCAACAAAAAGATAATAATAAAGATGCATAACATACAGCTCAGTGATAATAACACAATTAATTAGGTACAAGAATATAAGAAACTCACAGTGCCATGCCATTCACCACGGTACACCTCCCCATACGACCCTGCATGTCAAACATGTGCCACCCAAATGCAAATAAGTCCTTCATAGTTCATTAGCAAAACCAGATAAATAGTAACTTCCATCTAAGAAAAGAATGTAAGCAAATCTTGTAGAGCAAAGTACAGTTAATACCAAGTCCAATACGCTCACCGAGCGTGATTTCCTCCCATGGAATGTCAACCTCAGCAACTTCATGATCATCTAATGCAGAATCAGATTTTGTGCTATCATTACTTACTACTGACCTATCAGATCTTCTGTCACCTTCTGAATTTGCTCCTAAAGCTATATTCTCCCCATCACCACTACCCTTCAGGTCATAACCAGCACTGTCTGTATCTCCATCACTTCGACTGCCCTGTTCATACTGTCTACTGACAGCAGCAGTTACTACAGCTGCAGCAGTAGCAGTAGCAGCTGCTGCTACTGGAAGCTCTATGTTTGAGTCAATGCTAGATTTTGCCACTGCAACTACCATAGAAGATGCAACAACAGCAGCAGCTGCTGCAGCAGCTGCAGCAACTGGGACATTTTGCCCATATTTTACCTGAGTTGGTATATGCTGTCCAGCTGCTTCCCTGGTTTGAAGAGGAAGGTTGATTCCTAAACCTTCTACAGGTTTCAAATGCTCCAGCTGACTGCTAGAACTTGCTTTGGGAAGAGCCCTAGGAGGCAAAATTTGAGCAGGACTAAGATTTCCCTCAATCTCAGCTTCTTGCCGTCCACTTCCTTGTTTATGCTCATCTTTTTCTTCAGTTAGTAAGTTGGCCTCAGTTGAGGAACCTAATTCCTCATCATAAATTTCAGAAAATAGATTTGGAGGAGCAACTACACCACTTTCAAGTAAAACATCATGAAGTTTCTGGGCTAAGTGAGGGTTCTCCTTGGCAGCATCAATCATGTATAGAGAAACATCGTTGACTTTCATTCTACGTACTGCAGGAGAACTTATCCCTTCCGTCCAAGAAGGAGATCTTGCATGTACATGTGGATGATTAGGTCTGCCAGGAGCTTCCTGCCCAGTGATCTTCTCAACATTGTAAGGACTTTTAAATTCATTTAAGGGTCTCATTGATCCTTCATTTCCTGTGGAGAGCCTGCTTACATCATACTCTTTCCCTGTATGGGAAAAATGTTTTGATCTGTTTCCTTTGTCCAACATCCCCAAATCTGAAGTTTCTTCATATGAACTTCCAACACCACTACTGGATGATGCTACATGCGAGGAATCAAGGTCTCTTGATGAAGGACTGGCCACATACGAAGATTCATCGTAGTCTATATGTGATCCAGGTGCATCAGAAGGAATAAGTGTTCCAGGATCTGCCATTAGGTCAACAATATACTCCCTGAAATTCAAATCAAGCACATGTTGTAGTTACCAAACCAGCCTTTGCAACTCTTTACATTAAAAAAGATACAAAAAAGAGTGGGATAATGTTTAACTACTAGCACTTTTAAAAGACTATTTATCTGAAACTTCAGCAAAAAGCTACAAAAGCAAAGGCAAACCAATAACAAAGACAAAGTAAAATACAGCTTCTATCCTTGGCCAATATGACACAAAAGAAGCATTGAGGAAACACCATTTTATGTGTACTCTGCCCAATAGAAAATCGATGACAAAGAACAAGTAAAACAATTAATATCTCAATGGAGAATTATCAAACAAATTCTACCTACTTGCTATCATAAAAATGTACTTCAATCAAAGTTACCTTCCATCATCAATCTTGACAAAGTTTATCGCCACATCATCAGAGCCTGTATATTGCAGCCCCTTCACCAACCGACATGGGATGCCCAAACTATCAGCTAGAACCTACATTTATTATAAAAGCAACTATTTTTACTGCGCCAGGAATTCTTGGAAAATAAATCAGAGAATTGAAAACGCTGACAAACATAGTGCATGTTTGGATTACCATTGCAAACCTTCCAAAAGTACGTTCAGACTAAAAGATATAAAGGATATCCTTCTCCAAAAGTACTTTCAGCACCCTCTAATGGAAAAGTAACAGTAATCCAAACATAGCTATAAAAATTCAATGTCATCTTACATACAATGGTGTGCTTGATCCATGTACACAACCCCATCTAATGGAAAAAGGCTTTTGTTGTTATATCTTAAATGCACAGTAAAGTTTTGAAGTACTAAGAATTAAGAGAATACAACAAAATATCAGAGATTGTAATAGTTCACCCGGAATTGATCTTTCTCTTGAATCTGGATATATTCTAACAATTTTTTTTGGTGTAAACCTAACAACAATTTCTCATTAGAGCCTTCTATCAACTAATGTGTGGAATCATACTTAATTGAAAGTCAAAACACAAAAGAAAATGGTGGATAAATACCTTAAATAACAATGCACGATGACGAGCCAATCCAATAGTTAGAGAACCAAGTGGCAAAACCATGCTACCAAGGGTTGCTTTCAGACTGTAACTAAGACTCCTCCATGCTCTTGTCATGCTTTCAGGATCTCCAACAGGTCCACCCATATAGTCAGCCACAAATATTGCAAGCTTGCGCACCAAATTGCTATCTATAACTACTTTAAAATCTGGACTTGATTTGTCAGTCAACTCCTGCGCCTTTTGCACAAGTTTCAACAAATTAGAATCAGCAGCCCTATTGACCAAGACAGCTTCCCATGTACCACTAACTGAGATTGGTGTTCCTTGCAGTTGCAGATCTACAAGGGAAGGCAGTCTTGCAGGGGTTGACTCAGTTAAGCTCCCATACAGATCATAGAAACCATCCAAGGTCTTGTCATCATAACCAAGAGCATTGTAATTCTGTGAAGCACGGATAAATCTACGATATGAGATAAGTTAGAAAGGAATATAAGTAGGACAAAGTAGGGTCAACTAACCAGATGAGATGACATATATGAATAACTTCATTTTATACCAAAACCGTTTAATGCATGCATCATCTAAAGCAATCCAAATAATGCATAGCAATCTAAGTCAATACTAAATCATAAACCCTCTATGTATAGAACCAAAAACTGCATTTGAAGCCAAACATAGAAAAACAATAGTAAAAAAGATCCAGGATTATCTCTATAAAGAGAAATTGAGAAAACCATGACTACAATAACCAAAGATCTCATAAAAGGGTTACAATAACACTTTAATAATGATTCAAAAAACATATGCCCTAAGGAAACCACCCCAACAAAGTATACCAGGCTAGCAACAATATATACTAACATTTTGTATGACCAAATGATAAAAGATAAGACACTAAACAAGAGAAATCTAAGAGGCATTTCAAACAAGATATGACATTATCACCCATATACAAATTATGTATTAAGGGGGGAAGTTACAGCAAGGAATCCCCAATAGCAGACAAATCTCTTTTAGAGCAAGTCAGCAAGATAAAGCCTACAAAAAAAAGTCTTCTGACTAATCCAAATAAAAATTAATATTATTTTTTTCTGAATAATGTTCCATGCACCTATTATCCCAAAAGCTTACATTATTTGGGGAAGACACAAGGTTTATTACAAATCAATCGCACCCCTTACGCATGAACTCTTTGGGGTTGATGCATTGATAATGCATAAGCTCACCTACTTGGTGCTGAAATTCATCTTGTGGGGGAGGCAAATCAAACTCTAGGCTAGACAAAAATAAGCTTTGATACTAAGTCATGAACCAATTGCCCTGAAAGCTTAAGTTGTTAGGTGAATACCTGTAAATGGTTTATATTACATTTATAACAATATGTCTCATCATTATATCAAAGTGATTTCAGAATATGAAAAGAATTAAGTTTTCCCTTGATGTAAAACAACATTTAAGGACCAAAGACCTTAAACTTTAAGTTAAAGAAAGAACGATATTTTGGTCTAAGTATACCTAATACCTTAACTCTAAAGTCCAAAGGCAAACTTCTATTATCTTCATATCAATATTCCAATCAATTTATTATATTCTAAACCATCATATATATCCAGGATGAATGCCAGATTAGTCCAAAATGCAAATATGCAATGCATCTAGCCTTGAGTGCATCACTTCTCAATATATACACAACTGATGCTGAATGATTGTGAAATTTCAACCTCAAAAAGGATAGTTCAGAATGCCATTACTATATTTAACAATGTCCAAATTCTACCAACTAGGATGATTTGCTATCCCTGTCATTCCACATGGGTAAGAAAGGTTAAAGGAAAACCCCACATGAGTAAGGACACATGTGATATAAACACAATCCCATACCCTTCCTTCCATTTTTCTTTTCTCGTCGTCTTCAGGCTAAAGATCTATACTCTTATCAAACTTATGGCATCACTTCCAGTATCTTTTCTTCCAGCATCCACCATGATAACAAGAAGAATGTGAATAAAGTGACTTACCCAATACCGGTAGGCCACAACTTCAGCTGGTGTGTAACCAGGGTCACAAGATCCCAAACTGATCTGCTTAACAGTTTCAATTTGCACGGCCTCAGGATCCTCCTTTGCACTCAGCTCCAAAGCCAGTTGTATCTGATACTCTTCCTCCACTTCAGGATCCCTGGAAGCACTAGACCCTGAATCAAGCCTAGCTGAATCTGACACAGCATCAAAACCACCGCTGCTCACTGCATCAGATGGCTCCATTCTCTCACCCCTTGCCTGGCTCAGAGATGGAGGAGGACTAGCACTCTGCCTATTAGCAACTGAATGCAACCAACTGGAGAGCCCAGAACTTTGAGGGGACTTTGACCCCAAAACCTTCTTGTTGGAAGATGAAGATGAACCAAGATTGGACTTGTTTCCCTTTGATGAACAAGACCCTTGTTCATTCTCTGATCGGTTAGACATAATATGAAGCTTCTTAAGAAGGTTCTTCATGTCTTTCCACTGAGCAACAGTATTGAATGCTAGAGAAGTGGAAACACCTCCATAATGATATTGGACCAAGCATGAAATTCAAATCCAAATCCAAATCCAAATCACTTTCTCATAGAAGAAGGGTAGCTAAAAAAATAAAAAATAAAAAGCTTCTTTTTTTGTTGGGCAAAAAGGCTCTTAAAACCCAAATAAACACCGAAACAATAACACCCTTTTCAAACTTTGCCCAATCAAGGCGATCCAGATGACTTGGATTGAAATGGAGCAGTTTCCTTTACCCCAGACAACAACAGATAGACACTGTTGTGAGACAATACAGAAATACACCAATAAAAACAAACCATGTGCCAGCCTCAACTACACCAACTTCGGATGTTCTGTTCTGTTCTAGTACACCACTCCACACACATCATCATCGTCATCTACTTTAGGAAGCAGAAAGAGGTAAAAACGAGAATCACTGAGCACCCCAGATTGAGAAAGAAGGATCTTTCTGAGCGGAGCACAAAAATAGAAGGAAGGAGCGTGGGAAGTGCTGAAAATCGCAAATAGAGGCAGAGAGAGAGAGAGAGAGACAACAAGTGGCAGGAGTAGGAGGGGGCCACAAAGGATGACACTTGAGTAGAGGAGCAGAAGGATTTCAAGGTCCCAGAAAAAGGTAAACTTGGTGGGAAACACAACAACCAATGAAACACCCCACTTATTGGTTACTTGGTTCTTTCTTTCTTCTCACCCTCTACTCTAGTCCTCCAAATTAAGCTGGTGGTGACATGAGTTTTTAACTTTTAAGACAAATTGAGTTTGAGTTAGTGAATGTTTGGATCGAAGCCACAAGAGTTTAAAAGTATTTATACGTTTAGAGTAACTATTTTTTAATTTTATGCATTTAAATATGTAATTTTGTATTAGCATTATCTCTAAAGATGATTTTTAATTGATTGATAATATACAAAATTATATACAATATATAAAAATTAAACTAAAAAATAAGAACTTAATTTTCATGGATATATAATATTTTTTAAGTAGTTAAATAGGATTCAAATGAGATTACTTAAATGGAGAAATTAAGATATTAGAGATTATTTATGATCACAAAATATCTATAAAAAAATGTTATTACAACTACATGTTTAGTTATATTATATGATAATAAATATTAGATTTAAAAGGGTAAAAAATGAGAATATTAAAATCAATATTTATCATACAAGACATGATAATACAAAATGACTATATAAAAAAAAAGATTATTAAGACACATATTGAAGAAAATATGACATAAAAATAAAAAATTGATTAAGCTAGTTTGGACACATACAAAGAAGACTAAAAAGACATTAATTAAAAAAATAATTTGATATTTTTTAGTCTTGTGAAAATATAAAAAGGGAGATAAAAAAATATGTCGAGAAAATTAAACAGCCAAATAATATTTCTTAAAGTTTAATTTTTAATTGTGTCCAATGGTATCATATAATTCATATAGTCATTCTAACCTATTAGGATAAAATTGTTGTTGTAGTAGTTAAAAAATAACAAATTTATCATCAAAATATAAAAAACATTCACATTATATTTTTAATAAAATTTTAAATAAAAAAGAAAGGAAGAAAAAACTTTCATTTTGAGTTGCACACCCTTTGGCTATTTCAAGCAAACCCAATTTTTGTCCTTGGCGATAAATGACGATTTTTTTTTTCTAACTAGAGAACAAATGGTTTTAAAGTGGAAGTGGCAACTCACTTTCATGCTCAAAGCTTCCAACCATGCCCAAGGACTATCTCATTTACCAACTATAATAATTCCCACTAGCCATCTTTGATTTATCGATGCTGTATACCTTATTCAACTCAATTCAACGCTACTTTATTTGGCTAAGTAAATCATTTACTAGTTTTGCCAATTTTAGAGTTGATCAGTTAAAAAGTAATATGCCTTTTATGAACACTTACTTTTTAGTCCCAACTAGTTAAATATTTTATATATTAAAATGGTTTGAAAAAAAAATACGTCTTTTTAATTGTTATTTTTATGTATTTTATTTTTTATTAATTATATAAATAAGCATTATATTCGTGCAACAATTGTTTAAAAAAAAGTCAAAAATTCACCAATTGATTCGTCACCAAATTTTCAATTTTATGATATTTATTTTGTGTATTTATATGTTAACTGCTAATAGAAAAAATAAGCATCACTACACAAAGTGGCTCAATTACTAATTTGATTACTATTGTTTAAATAATTTTAGGTTTAATTAACCATTTGATATTTATACATGACCCAGATTTTCCTTTTAGCTCTTATACATAAAAAATTTGTTTGTCCTTATACTAAAAATTTTGGTAATTTCTTTTATGATTTAGTCTCTGTAGTAAATTTTTTTGACAGTGTAAAATTCATGCAAATCTGAGATATAAAGACTAAAAAGTAAATATATATATATATATAGGAAAAAAATGTAAAATTTATAAGTATAAAGACTAAAGCAAAAAGTTGACACACGTATACAGAGGAACTACATGATTAATTAAATTTTTTTATTGACTGCTAATTAAATAAAAGGTTTTATTAAAAATCACGATATGTTATGAACTGATGGCATTAAATATCAATTTTTTAATGAAAGTCTTTTTATATTTTCACTGTATTATAAAAAGCCAAGAGATGCAGGCAAGACTAAAGTCAGAAAGACTTGTTCTACTTTTATTTGCAATTCTTGTATCATCAAGTCTTGAACTGGTTCACTTTTTTTTTGCTTATGGGTTTCTTTTCCGAATGAAAAGAATAATCCTTAAGCTCGCACATCGATACAAACTTGCATGTATTGTAATTGTTTTAAAGACTTTTCAACGCATTGAACTGTTAATTTATCTTATACCAAAACAAATTATTGTACATAAATGATGTTTTAATTGTTCTTCATAGTTTTTCACACATTTTTCGTGTGAGACTAATTTCTGATCCTGTTTTAATTATTAATTCTGCCCCTTTAGAAAATTATTTAATTTTTGCAAGTTTGAATTTCGTACACTGTTTAAAATTTTAAATCATTGAATTCAAAATTATTTATTACGAGTTACTTCTTATAACTAACAAATTATTTCATGTAGCTGGATTAACGAAGGATTTGTTATATATGTTGATTTATTTGTGACCTAATTATGAAGTTACACTCTAATAATACAAGTTTCACCTATTTTAGGCGAATAAAGTTTCAACCTTCAATTTACAATCTGCACACCCAAAAGAAAATGTTTCAACATTAGAGATTCCAATTATGGGTATTAATATAAAGGTTTTATTCTTTTTAATAAACAGAAATATAAATCTCTAAAAGTTGAAACAGAATCCCTAACTTATAACTAAAGATTTTTATCATTGGACTAGGATACAAAGAATTTGATCAACTAAATTAAAAATAGTAATTTATTTAAAATTATTCCTCCTTGGACTACCTTAACCCTTGGAGAGCTAGAGAGGGGGGTAGGGGGGCAAAGAAAAAAAAATAAAGATCAATCCCGCAGCAAAGGGCAACAAAAAGTGCATTAACTTAAAGAGGAAGAAAAAATTTGAGTAGGAGATTGGAAGAAAAAGTCATAGAAGTAGATGTAAACTCTTACTTTCCTATTTAATAATATGTGTTGCTGCTTTAATGTTGACCATTGATTCTATTGGCCATGGCATGGCATGTCTGCATCTAACAAGTCTTTACTCATGAAGGACAATGACTTCTTGTAATCCTCACCCCATACTTTTATTATATATAAAAATGATAGGGACCCAACACACAGCTTTTCAAAGGTTTACTTGTTCAGGATCACTAAAAATGATTACCACCCAGCTCAACTCATCTCCTCAAATTCTTGAGTTTTGACAAGTTAATTTTAGTTTGGGGATCATGATGCATCCTTTTTATCCAAAAATCAGGGTGAGATGGAAAAAGTAGTTGATCAGGATAACACCAATACATATAAAGGTGTGACTTCAGTCTTCTTTCTTTTGTCTACCTTATGGTTCCCTTATTAAGAGGGTTTATGAGGGAGCTTCTTGTTGGTGATTTTAGTGTCATCTATGGATTTTAGTAGTAATGTGATTTACTATAGGCCAATGCGATTACGCGTTAAGCTTTGGAAACAAGTTAGGGTAGTGCGGAGTGCACGCTTGTTGAGCCAACGCATAATTGACCGCGATTACGGTGCGGGGTTCCAAGAGGCAGCGCCCCTGGCTGGGATCCAGGGGATTGTTGGAGTTTTGTTTAAACTCTATGAGTTATGAATAAGAGGCGGTTAACAATTCAAAATAGTAACTACTTATAACCGCTCTTGGGAAAGGGAAGAAAAATAACTACTCCCAACCGCTCCGATCACCAACGGTTACGATGGTTTATCGCCAAGAGTTGCATTGTTTGGAAAAACTCCTATATAAGGAGTCATTTGGCCTCAGATTTAATATATACGAAAATCATACTTTCTCTCTACATTCCTGATCTGTTCTCTATTGCCAGAAGCAGATTGTTCTTCAAAGAATTATCCCAACAAGGATTTCGTGAACCCAGGCAAGAATAGGGTCGAAATACTTTGTTCGGAAAGTGTACGAACACGATTCTTTGAATTTATCCAGGATTATCATACTAATTTTCTAACACTTCTCATCCTCTTAACTATTTGTTTTATCAAATAATAATTTAATAGTTTAAATATATTTTTAGTTATTTAAATTTAGAATAAGTTTGTTTTTTCTTTAATTTTAAAATTGTTCTTTTTAGTTTCTATAATGGGTTAAAAATCTATTTAAGTCCCTTTACTCAAATGTTGTCGAATTAATATTTTAAAAGAAAAAATATATATTTAATGAGGTACTTAATAGTAAGAATTCGAAAT
The DNA here is from genome assembly GCA_007407185.1 of Glycine tomentella. Taxonomy (NCBI): domain Eukaryota; kingdom Viridiplantae; phylum Streptophyta; class Magnoliopsida; order Fabales; family Fabaceae; genus Glycine; species Glycine tomentella. The sequence continues at coordinate 334,920 of PYAF01000591.1, forward strand.
CAAAATAGATTGTCATCTAAATGACTTGTAATTTATATGTAAGTGAAGTATTTAGTGGTTCAGAACAAGGAATTAAAATATACTTTTTCAAATTTATGAATTGAAATGATCAATTTTAAAATTTGAGAGGCTAAAAATAAACTTAGTCCAAATTTAAGAAAATAAAAACATATTTAAACCTAATTTAATTTATGTAAGAGACCCGATCGAATTGATGTCATGATGGAAAGATCTCTTCCAATAAAAAATAAATTCCTTTCCCCTTATCTTTAGAATCCAATCAACATTTTAGTGTTTTTGGAAAGTCAAACCATTCTACTCTTTCAGCAGTTCAAGCAATGTTAAATATATGCAAGTATTCCCATGTATTAGGCTGCTATTTCTCGTATGGATTTGATTGACAAACTTCAAATAATGAAATCGTTCCTCTCGTTTATTTCTCTTTTTTCCTTTTCAATTTCAGCAAACACAAGTTGAAAGAATTTTTCTCTTTACGTAAAGATTCATGTCCTTCAATACCCAATATAATGATCCGTTTTTGATGATTTTTTGTCCTCGAATTAGACATTACGTGACCATTCATCTAAACATTGCATTACGAAGAATAAGGAGGAATTGGGTTCACATGTCTTTAATTTTGAAATATTCAACTATGCATATATATGTCATATTTATCTTCAAAACTAATGTATAATAGAGTTATAAAGAGAGAGAACTTATGTAAAAGTATAACTTCGTTTTTATTTGTACTACATTATGATATTTGTGTGCAACGCACGGATTTTTGTATGAATGTGAAAAAATATGTTACAAATGAAATTTATATATTTAGAGTTTATTATAAATGATTCATTATAAATAATATTTTTTAAAATATGTTAAATATAATATAAGTCGTCAATATTATATTTAATAAGATTGTCAAATTAATAATATATTATATTTAATAAACATAAAAAATACAACAGATAATATTATTTAATATTTGTGTAAGAAAATACATTAATAATATTATTATTACACTTGCTCAAGTCTAGATATACATATAGCTGATGAGAGGGCATCATGAAACATTTAATAGCATTAAATTTGGTGAGAGGGGATAATGAATAATAATTAAATTCATTGCCCTATATGTCAGCTTTCATAATTCATATTTAAATATGTTGTTTAATTGCCTTTTGGCAGAAATCCTAATTCTAGACACTGTCATGGCACATGTTCTTTTCATGCCAACTATGATATGCGTGGACAATTTTAAATGTAAAATAATCACTAATTGCCCATATCAGAAACCTACCTAAAAAGTATTCTATTTGAATTCATAAAAAGAAAAATTATACAATTAATCCAATAGATGTTCTTCCGCATCTACTCATACTGGTTGGTGACTATTCTTCCAAAATATTCAGCCAAAAAAACTATTCTTCCAAAATCAATTAAACTTCATGCCATTGTCATCGATCACTCCTTGCAAAAATTAACAATGATGTTCGGCTATGGTTAATTCTAACCGTGAAATGTGTTTTCTTTCCTTTCAAGTTCTGTTTGCTTTTGCAATTTCTCTTTTTTTTTTATGACAGCAATTTCTCTTTTTGAATTGTTGTGCTAATTAATTTATTAAATTCTTGAAATTTTTTAAAAGAAAGCATAAAACAGATTGAAAAACCTTATTACAAATGAAAAATGTAAATTTAATCAAATATGAACAACGATGTTTTCAAAAATCGAACTAAAAGCTTTGAATAGTATTGCAAACTGGTAACATATTTTTATAAAATATTAACGAGGTTCTACAAATTATCCTTCTTTCTTTTTTTTATTATTATAAGATAGTCATAAATGTTCTATAAGGATATATTTAGGTACAGTAACATTTTTTTATCATCTTTGGTGGGGTGTCAATATAAACCTCAATGGTCTTATCAAACTCTCCAATTTCTAGAATAAAAAAATAAAGAAAAGAAGACGAGTAAAAAGTGAGATAACTTTATAAGTTTTTTAATTAAAAAGAATAAAATAAAATATTTTTTGTTTAACAATATTAATATAAATGATCTAATTAAACAAATATAAAAATGGAATACTTTGATCTTTTTACTACTCAAAAGCACATTTTTCTCTCTTCTCTTTTTTCAGTGAACGGATTTGCCTCTCCTCAATCTTCATTTTATTTTCCTTCTTAACATCAACATGATGAATGTTCATAATTTTCAAGTAGCTTTTGAAAATCCTATTACAATACACCCCAAATTAAGTTGGTATTCAATCAACCACGTGCTTTTCTGTTTTATAAAATCTCAATGACTTTTTGAATAGTAACATCGACTTGATCCCAATATTAGTTACTTCAAGCTGTAATTCAACTTCTTTTATTTGTTTTTTTCTTGGGAAAACAACTTGTCGGCTTTAATCAAATTGAATGTGTTGTGTTACTTTCCTTTCTTAATTAATTTTTTAGATGATATGCAAAACAATTAATTATCTCAAATTCTTTATGAGAATCGTTAAGAAAATAAAGAGCTCATTAAAATGCATAAAATGCACTCTCTTATAATTTTAAGATGCACTTTCATATAATATTTAATAAAATATTTTTTATTTATTTTTTAATCAATATTCTTAAGACATGTTATATTTTATGATATGATGTGAAAAATATTATAATTTATTTATTTCAGTAAAAAATAAAGAAGAGGAAATAAAATAAAATTAAAATACAATTTAAAATTAAAATTAAAAAAACTTGAAAAACTAAATTTGATTTATAGAGCTTTCTTTCTTATTTGAGTTTTCATGATTTTCTCTTCAATAAAATAATGTAAATTAACTTTTATATTTCTTTTAATAAATATACTATTTATGCATGTTCTTTTTGTCTGTCTAAATAATTATATCATGATGAAATAGTGCTTAAGTAATACAATAAATTTAGAAGTGCTTAATTTTATATTTTTTAAAATTTTTAGGTTATTCAATTGCGTTATTTTACCAATGTCGTTTATATTAGAAATTTCTGGCTGTAATGCCACATGACAACCTAGCCACCAAAAAAAAATGCTGCATGTCAACCAAGGATGGTAATGGTAGTCTATCTCCCCCAAATACAATATTATGGTTACAGTGTAATTTTTTTTTCTTTTTAATCGATGATGTTGTAATTAGTTAGAAAAATTATTTTTATTATTTTTCCCGGTTGTTGCCTAAATACTAGCTTTTAGTTATAACATTAATAATTTTAATTACAACTTACATCCATTCTTTATCTTCAGCACCAAGCCACGCAAAGAAGTTAAATTTATATTCTAAGCAACTGAATAGGTTGACTCCACAAATTGAGAATTACTTGTTACACACAACTTAATTTTTTTAATATTATATTTTTTTCGTAATAGTTAACTTTTAGCACGCACCATTAAATATAATTTAGAAAGAGAAAATAAATAAATAAAAAAAGCAACACAATCAAGGTGGTATTTGGTTCATTCCCACCACGGCCATTGCTAGATGCAAAGAAAATTCATAGACATGAAAGGAAAAAAAAAAATGACCCATCTTGAGTTGAATGTCTCCGTTATTTATTTTTTTCAATCATTCTCTGTCTCTGTCGATAGGTTATTTGTAAAATATGGATTAAATACTACGTCAAACCTAAAATCAATCTTAATGCATTAGATGTATAGAATATAGATCTTTATTGCTTAATGTTATTTAATTTGTCTAATTTTGTTCAATATAAAATTATTTATTCAAAATTGACATTTTCAATTTCTTTTGATACCTTTCATCTCATTTGCTTCCTTTTATGTGTCAAAACGCATTTTAGTTCTTTTCTATTTAATCATGATAGTTCTCTTTCACCTCATGAATAATCCAGAGATTGTAAATATGGTTACATACTAAAAGACATTAAAAAATTATATTTGTAATGTTAGGTCTAAAATGAATAATTTTTAAGTATAGGACTAAAATTAATTAAATGAGTAATCAAATATTATATATATGTTGCTCAATTTATTTGTTCTCATCCAATATTAAATTTCTGACTGACACTTTACTATTTTCTGAAAAATAAAAAAGTAAAACTGTTGTTATAAACTTGGAATGAATCAGACAAAGAAATGAACAATAATTCGACAATGATCACATGAATAATTGACATTGAAAAACAGGTGTAGTATTTTATAAATAATAGAGATTAAAATGAAAATGTTTCAATATATATAAGATAAAAAAATATAAGGATGAAAATAGAAAACCAATATCTTTAAATAACATTAATCTGAAATAATATATATATATTATATCAAATGAAAAATTAATTATACAAATAAAATAAAATAAATTTCTTATTTTACAAGAAAAATTTATTTAAACCTAATATAAAAAAAGAAAAGAAGTCACGGACAAGAATATTAAAATAAAATAGTTCAGATACGTGATATGATAATAATTATAAAAAGGGAAGAAAAACAATAACAAATATTTTAGATTAGATTAGTAAGGTGAAAGGGGCAACTGCAACGTACGACTTTCTCATAGCCTTTTTCTGAGTATATGACAGTACTGATTCCCTCATTTTAACTGTAGAATATTTTATTTTGCGTTGTTTCGATTTGAGTTATTATTGAACAAATATTGATCCAAAAAAATAATAAAGAAATGCAATTTGTAGAAAAGTTTGAGACTCTATCAGGTTCTTTTTTTTTTTTTTTAACAAGAGATGTGTATATTTCATGTTTTAGGGTATTGGTAGTAGGTGTGTTAATGGGTAGGGGTCACCCGTGAATCCGAACTGATTCAAATTGATTTGAATCAATTCAAATAGTTTTGAGTTGCGTCATTTATATATTTGAATCAAAATCGAACCGAATCAATCAAAATCGTTCATGTACGGGTTGGATCAAGGATTTAGATTTATCAGTTGACTTAATCCATGAACCCGTAATAATAATATAAATTTTATTATTTATATATATATATTAAAAATTAAAAAATAATTTGACAATAAAAAAATGTGTGATGTTGTAAATATTTAAGACTGAATTTAAAAATAGGATAGAATATTTTTTAATATTGCACTAAAAATAGGATAGAATATTTTTAAGATTGCATTGCATAATATAATAGAATATCTTTAAAATTGCATTGGATAATATGATAAAATATATTTAAGATTGCATTCAAAAATTGGTTAAAATCATATATTTAAATTAGTATAAATAGAAACAAATTTTATTGTTCATGTATGCATTCCATTCCAAATAATATTAGAGTTTTAAAGAGTTTATGTTTGCATCATTGAGAGAATTGTTGTGAGATCATATAGAAGCTTGGCAAGTCTGATTATTTAACTCTCCATCAGGATTTAAAGGTACCTATTTACTTAAGGAATAGAAACGTAAATGTAACTATTTTATTGTATTCTTCTTCTTGACTTTAGAAAAAGTCACAAACTAGGATACCAGTCTGGCTGGGAAACAAAGATATCAGTCTGTATTTATTTTTGGTGAATTGAGAGTAGAACTTTTTTTCTGGGAAACAAGGATACCAACTGAGATAATTATTGTGTAAGGGTAGACTGGGAAACTAGGATATTAGGAACTCTTGTACACAAAATTATCATAATGGAGTTATCCATTGGATTGATTATTCAATTTGGACGTCGTGATTTTTTACCCAATTGGGTTTTCCACGTTAAAATTGATTTTGTCTTCTTTATCTCTTATCTTCATATTATTGCTTTGAGTTTGATTTTAAATTATTAATTATCTTATAAAACTCTGTTCACCCCCCTCTTGAGTTCATTTAGGACCAACACAATATTCATATGTTATAAAAGTTTTAATAGCAGACTTTTATAATTAAAAAAGTTCTCGATTGCTTCCAAAAATTGGACCAAATGAAATAATTTTCAATATTAAAGAAGTTCTCAATTAACTTAAATTGACCATATACAATTTTATATAAATAAATTATGTCACTCAGCTAATTGTTTAGGACCTTATATTTTAGACATTTGAGTTATGTTCCATACTTTAAAACTTTAAGTAGTTGAAATCAAAATAATGGAAAATTTGATTAGAACCAAGGTACTGACAGTATGTTGCTTTGAAATAAGAATTGATTTATGGGGGATTTTGGGAGTTGACATTATTAAGTTGTCTTTTTATTAAAAGATGTTCTTTATCAGAAGCGTTTAGAAACATGTTTTATTTGTTCTCTTCATGTAAGTAGCCATTTTCATTTCCCATTCATGTTTATCACTTGTATTGAGCATATCTTGTTCAATAACTTAAGTTGTGATTCAGACTATTATAGTAAAACTTGTTCAAAAAAAATTTGTTTTAATTTATATTATAAGTCTATTTTAGAATATTATGTTGATGGTATTAAATGAATCAATTTTACTATTTTCATACATTTGATAATATTGTGTTAATTATATGAGATATTTAAAAGAATCGTGATATAGAATAGTAGTTCTAAAAAAAATAAATGGATAACCTGGTGATCCGAACCGAACTATTCATGAACGGGTTGGATTTCAAATTTTTTTCTTCTGAAAATCGAACCGAACTGAACCGATCAAATTTGATTGGGTTGGGTCTTAAATTTGACCAAAATCGATCTGAAACGACCTGCGAACACCTCTAATTGGTAGTTTTGAAATTGCTAATATATTTAGCTATATAAATTTGAATGTGTATGTTAATTTTCTATTGTCTATGCATTATGCATTGCTGTAGCACTCTCTCTTTACTCTTTAGCATGTTTTTACAAGTGTTGTTGAACATTTTCAATGAATGATATGCTGACCAAAACAAACAAACAAAAAAAAGGAAATTCATATGGTCTTATTGATAAGAACCAAGAAAGGTAATTCTTGAATCTCAAACAGTCATAGTAATTTTATGAATAAAACGCAAAGTTTTTATTATTATGAAGAAAAGCTATACAATCAATAACTAGAATTAGGAATGACAAATTCCTAATTCCCCCAGAGACCATTGTCTCTTACAATGATTCCCAAAATGAAATAATATTTTCCACACTCCTACTAACACCCTTTGCACCTATATTTATAAAACTATACAATAACACCCACGTACTAAAAAAACACTCACTTACTGTTTCTCAATACTAACCACCTAACAACCTAACTATTTCTTTTTATTCCTCCTCTGATATACTTGTCATTCCCTCTTATTCTGATTTTCATCCTTTGGTATCAACTGATCTGTATCAATACCACCCTTCCTAAAATCAAACTTGTCCTCAAGTTTAAAATCATAAATTGACTCTGAATCATCTCATATTCTTCCCAAGTTGCCTCTTCCTTAGTTTGTCCCTGCCATTGGATTAGCACCTGATGCAATTCTTCATTTCCTTGTTTTACATATCTATCTCCTAACACACTTGCTGGAGAATAAACTGGTAAATCAATGCTCAATTCTTCAGGTAAACTAGCTTCCACCTTATGCTCTCCCTTGGCCAACTTTAACTAAGAAGCATGGAAAACCGGTGTATTCTAGCCTGTAGAGGTAGTTGTAATTTAAAGCTACAGCCCCAATTTGTTTCAAAATGAGGTAAGGACCTTAGTACCTAGCAGCCAATTTAGGACTCAAATTTTTTATCATAGACTGTTTACGATGAGGTCTAATCTTGAGATAACATAATCTCCTTCCTTCATTGTGTGATTTCTCCTATGAATATTTGCCCTTTTTTTCATCACCTATTGAACCCTTTATGAATTATACTTTAACTATTTTAATGCTTCATCCATGTTTATTAAATCTTGAGCAACCACTTCTACCAATGTCTCTCCTGATATGTGTTGAATTCAGGGGGAGCTGCTTGAAGCATAAGCAAAGATTGATTCAAGTTTCAAGTTTTGAGCTTTCAAACATGCAAAGGGCAACTTGGAGATTAATTAGGATGAAATGTAAGAGAAAAGCAATTCTGATGATCCTAAAGCATTGCATTCATTCTAACTCACAATTAACTTAAAATGGTTTAATAAAAATCACAAGGCTTTCATAAAATGGTTAAGTTTCAAATTTTTTTCAAAGGTTTTTGGAAAAATGGTTTCCTTGCTGTTTTAATCGATTACAATATCATCTTAATCGATTATTTTGTTCTTCACTTATTCTGGAAAAGCTTTCATGAACATTATAATCGATTACATATCGAATTAATCGATTATTATACCTTTGGTTTTTAGAAAACTGCCTTGTTGAACATTTTAATCAATTACCTATGGGTAGTAATCGATTACATGCTTAAATATGTATTTCTTGAACTGCTGGGATAATCGATTACCAATATACTGTAATCGGTTACATAGGCTTATCAGAAAATAGCCACTCCCTGCTTTAATCTATTACCATAGGTGGTAACCGATTACTTGTTATGTCTAAGTTCTAAATTTTGTACTAGATAATCGATTACCTCGATTAGTAATCGATTACACAGTGTAATCAGAAAGGCTATGGCTCCTGCTTTAATGGATTGCCATTTCCTGTAATCGATTACCTAGTATATTTTGAAAAACATGGATCTTCTGTCTTAATCAATTACAAGACGGGATAATTGATTATTTGCTTTGTTATAGAAATTCCAGAAAAGTTGATGAATATTTAATCAATTATAGTCTTGGAATAATCAATTACATAAGCAAAACAATCGATTATTTGGCGCATCTTAATCAATTATTTCTGTTACGTTTTTCTGTTATAAATAGGAAATCACTTTGCTTGATTTTGTAACGTTGAACATTGATACCCATTGAGCCAAAACAGTTCTAAGAGCCTTTCTAAGTGTTTTCAAAATGTTTTTACATGCTTGCTCTGCTACAACATTGATCATGAGTTTGTGAGTCAATCTTGAGCAACATTTCATTCAAGATTAAGGGAAGCTGATTTAACTTGCTAATTCAACCTGTGTTAATCCATCATATGCATTGTTAATAATTGGATCATCAGGTTGTTTCTCTTCTTAATCTTTCTGTAATTTTTCGTTTTGATTTTGGATGTAATTCTTTGTCTATTGTGATTGGGTTTCTTGCTTGTAAACTAGAGATATTGTAAACTAGAGATAGGTTTTCTCTAGGGGTTGTGCTGAGTAGTGTTCTCAGTGGGTTTGTCTCTAAGAATCTAATAGTGTTTTAGATTTCTGAACTTTATCTAAGTTGATAAAGAGAGACTTTGTAATTACTTGTAAGAACAGAAAATTGCAATAGTGGAACTCCATTCTAGTGTTGAGTGGAAGAAAACTGGATGTAATTTCATAGTGTTTGAAGTGAACCAATATAAATCTTGTGAGCTTTGATCTTAATTTCTTTCTTGATTATATTTTGTCCATCTTGATTGTTTTGCTTTGCTTATCAATTCAATTTTGAGCTGTTGGATACCTTGGACTGAACATTTGATTGAATAAGGATTCTTGGTTTCAAAAGTGATAAAGATCCTAAGGGAAAACTCCTGATTTTGTTTAAGAAAATTTTTAATTTACCAAGTCTAACCAATTCATCCCCCTCTTGGTTAAGTGTGAAGTGTTCCTATATTTTACAATTGACATCAAGAGCTGGTTCTTGAAAGTTATTCAAGATCACTATTTTTTTCAAAAATGAATACTTCACAAATAACCTTCAAGGAAGGTGCCTCTTTAAACAGACCTCCTTTGTTTGAAGGGGAGAATTTCAATTTTTGGAAAAATTGAATGAAGATCTTTATTCAATCTAATGATCCAAGTGCTTGGAATGCAATTGAAAAAGGTCCTAGGGTACCAATCAAAATTGTTGATAATAATATGATTCCCAAAGATTGGGATGAGATGAATGATGAAGAAAAGAGGATTGCTCAGTATAATTTTAAAGCCAAGAATATGATAACTTCTGCTCTTTCTTCTGATGAATTCTTCAAAACAGTTAGATGTACCAGTGCCAAGGAGATGTGGGAGATGCTAGAGATCACCCATGAAGGAACTGAAGAAGTGAGGAGATCAAGAAAGCACTCCTTGATACATGAATATGAGATGTTCAAAATGAACCAAAATGAAAGCTTCTCTCAACTCCAAACAAGATTCACACACATAGTGAATCGTCTTTTGGGACTTGGGAAGACCTTTGATGTTGAGGAATTGAACATCAAAATCTTGAAGTGTCTCACTAGAGCATGGCAACCAAAAGTGATAGCTATCAAAGAATCTAAAGATCTTTCACAAATGACCATGGCTGTTCTCTTTGATAAGTTGCTTGAGAATGAATTAGAATTATCTCAACTAACCTTTGGTGAAGATGCAGATAAAAAAGGCAAAGGAATTGTACTAAAGGCTGCAGCACCTAAGGTGGAAAAATAAGAAAACTCAAGTGATGAGGAAGATGAAGAAAGCATGAACTTAATTGTGAAAAAGTTCAGCAAGTTTCTAAAGAAGAAAAAGGGCAAAAGATTCACAAGAAATAACAAGAGCTATATCAACAACAACACTAGCAACACCAAGAAGATTGACAACAACTTCACATACTTTGAATATGGAAAACCTAGCCACATAAAGTCAGAATGTTCAATCTACTTGAAGAAACAACAAAGTGACAGTAAAGGCAAGAGAGAAGCAAAACCAAGAAGAGCCTATATTGCTTGGGAGGACAATGATTCTACAACTTCCGAATCCTCCACTGAATTAAAGGAAGCTAACATGAGTCTTACTTCAATTGTCAATGAAGAGAATGATGATCTCTTAGAAGAAGAAGATGAGGTAACCTCTAAACTTGATCAAGCTATTTTTGCTTTTCAAGAGATGCATAAAGAGGCTAAAAAGCTTGATAAATCCAACAATAAACTTAAGAAAAATATTGAGAATCATCTTGGAAAAATAATGGAACTACAAACTGAAGTTTATAACTTGAAGGAAGAAAATGAGAAACTTACTTCAAGCTACAAATCAAGTGGTTGTGTTTGTGCCTCTTCCTCTATAACTATTGATAAATATGAAATGCTGCAAAAAGTTTTTGATGAGTATAGACTTAATCAAGAAGAAAAATATATGCAGATTGTTTCAAAGAACAATTAGTTGATTGATATATTGGAAAAACTCAACAAAGGAAAATGTGATTTGAATGAGATGTTGAGTGCTCAAAAATAGTTTGGTGACACTTCTTGATTGGGGTACAAAAAGAGTTTTAAAAATGTTCAAAAGACAACATTTGTGCCTCCAAAACAAAAGAAGAAGAAGAAGAAACCAAGATTCAATCAAAATAGGTTCTTTAGAAATTCATATAAAACTGTTGTTTGTCATTATTGTATGGAGAGAGGACATACATCTTACCAATGTTTTGCAAGATTCTATGTCCCAAATGGTGAGTGTATTTGGGTAGAAAAGAAAAATCAAGCAACTAACCCCTTTGGACCAAACCTCAAATGGGTACCTTCTCCTATGAAGTGATTTGTTCTTTTTGTAGGTGTGTCTTAGAGCAAGCTCTTCCTTATGGTATCTTGATAGTGGCTGCTCAAGACATATGACCGGTTACAAGTCCTTACTCAAAAATCTTACACTTAAAGATGGGGCCTATGTTACTTATGGAGATAATAACAAAGGGAAGATTATAGGTGAAGGAAACATTGGTGAGAGCTTGAACACAAAAATCAGCAATGTATTCTATGTTAAAGGCTTGAAGCATAATCTACTAAGCATAAGTCAATTATGCGATAAAGGTTTTAAAATTTCTTTCAATCAAGATTGTTGCATGATATGTGATGGTAAAAGTGGAGAAGTAATCCACATTGGCAAAAGAAAAGGTAACATTTATTTGCTTTCCATAGACCATGCATTATTCCACAAGACTACATGCTTAATGAGTAAGTTAGATGAAACATGGTTGTGGCATATGAGAGCTAGCCACATTAACATGCACCATATGAATAAACTCATTAAAAAGGACACAGTAATTGAACTACCAAAACTCAAATTT
>PYAF01000591.1:356735-370408 GCA_007407185.1 Glycine tomentella
TTCTTGACTTTGATTGAAAGTAAAAACTTCAACACATGATCTTCATGAGTAATTGATTCTATGAAGCTTCTACAATGTTTCTTTCTCAGATTTTTATCACTAATGAAAGCACTGATTGTTTGTGAATGATCACTCAACGAAAATCTCAAAAGCACTTGATAATTCTCTTCTTCTTATTTTCTGTCGTAGTGACTTCTATATATAACAGAATTTTTACCAAAAATAATCGATTAATTTAGCTCCTGTAATCGATTATTTCGACTATGTAATCGATTAATCCAAGATTGTAATCGATTAAAATGCTTATAGCTCGTTCAAGATTCCAAGAACGAATAGTTTAATCGATTAAATCGATACGTAATCGATTAAGCCAGTAAGACATGTTTTTTTTCTATTTAGCTCAATTAATCGATTTCGATTTCCTGTAATCGATTAAAACTAAATGACAGTTTCTACCAAAACATATGTGTAATCGATTAAAATATTTGGTAATCGATTAAGGCAGTCAGAACAACTTTTCAATGTTTGCCTTTGTAATCGATTAAATCATTGAGTAATCGATTATAATGATCATGTCAAGATTTCAAAAGGCAGTTAAAACAAAATAATCGATGTCACCAACCTGGTAATCGATTATTCCTGTGAAATATTATTTTTCCAAAAACTTAAAGTCTTTTTAACTTTTCTAAATGATTTTCTTTGATTAATCCCATTAACCTAATAATCCTATATGTATGAATGATGCATGTTATGCAATATTGGATTATCATATCATACATTTTCTTTTACATGATCAATTTGAACTCTTCATCTTAAAGCTTCCTTTTGCATGTTGAAAGCACAAAACTCTTTACTTTGATCTTCAATGATACTTGGCTTCATCTGAATCAACAGTACTTGTATGTGCGCCTCTTCGTAATCTTCCTTTATTTCCTTGTTTTCTTCTTGCTCGCCTATGATCATGATTCTAATGTTCTTTTCCGCACATTGATGCATCAGCCCATAGGGAAGGTTGCACTGAAAACACCTCCCTTCATTTTTTCTCTTCACATATTCAGAGTAAAGGAGGTTTCTTACCCTATTCATTTTGCTTTGTTGTTGCCCATTGCCTCTTTTGTCCATTGGTGGAGCAAAAGAGTTTCGTTCTGATGGTTTATCACGCCCTGGGATGACTCACTGACTCTCCAACAGATAATTTCTTTGGTTTTGTCCATTTCCTTATTGGGCCTTGTATGCGAAGGTTGATGTCGTCCCACTTCCTCTCATGTTCATCCTGGGTCTTAATCCTAAACTCGTCCATGGGACTCGCAATGATTGTTCAATATCGCGAGCAAGGTCCATGGCTCTGAAGACGTCCTCTAGTTCATGTATTCGAACCTGATTGCGGAGTCCGTTCCTCAAACCTCCCATAAAGAAACCAGAAGCACTTCGTCTCCTATCGCTAGCACTTGGGCCACCAAGGATTCGAATTCTTGGATGAATTCGTCCACCAAATCCACTTGTCGTTGTCACATCAGTCTTTCATATGTGCTCTGAAGACGTCCTCTGGTTCATGTATTCGAACTTGATTGCGGAGTCCGTTCCTCAAACCTCCTATAAAGAAACCCAGAAGCACTTCGTCTTCTATCGCTGGCACCTGGGCCACCAAGGATTCGAATTCTTGGATGAATTCGTCCACTGAATCCACTTGTTGCAGTCACGTTAGTCTTTCATATGTGATAGCCAAATGGCACCCTCTAAATCTTCTCACCATCGTCGTTTTCATCTGCTGCCATGTTTGATTGGGTTATTTCTTCCTCAAGAACCTGTACCAAGCTATTGTCGATCCCTCCATACTTAGGAACGCCATCGGAACTCGTTCGTCTTCTGGTACTTCTTGCATTTCAAAGTATGTCTCCACTCTAGCAATCCATCCCAGTGGGTCATCGCCTTCAAACAAAGGTAGTTTGATTCTTCGGGTGAAGGAACGTCCAGAAATGGCTTCCGTGTTTGATCCACCACTTGGGCCCCTGAAAGTGGCTTCGTCCGACGAGTCCAAACCCCTATTATGTACCAAATCGTGCATATATTCACATGTTTCTCCTATGCTATCTAGTTTCTTGTTCACAATTGCCATGGATTTCTTAAGAGCCTCCACCCTCGACTCAGATGCTGACATCGCAAGTATGCGTCACCACCCGGAAAAACCAACAAGCCAACAGGTCGGACCAAATTGATAAGAACCAAGAAAGGTAATTCTTGAATCCCAAACAATCACAGTAATTTTTTGAATAAAATGCAGAGTTTCTATTATTATGAAGAAAAACTATGTAATCAATAACTAAAATTAGGAATAACAAATTCCTAATTCCTCCATAGACCATTGTTTCTTACAATGATTCCCAAAATGAAATAATATTTTCCACACCCCTACTAACACCCTCTACACCTATATTTATAAAACTATACAATAACACCCACGTACTAAAAAAACACTCACTTATTGTTTCTCAATACTAACTGCCTAACAACCACTAACTATTTCTTTTTATTCCTCCTCTGATATTCTTGTCATTTCCTCTTATTCTGATTTTCATCCTTTCCTATTAGTTGATCTGTATCACTTATGTTCTTTGTTTTTATATATTGAAGAAGAAAAATAGAATTATATACATTATTTAGGTTCGAGATTAAAACCAGATATATCCCTATTCTAAAAGTTATGGCACTAATATTTCAAAAAGGTACAATACTAGTCAAAAACCAAGCAATTCCTTTGCCTACATGTACTTATACGTGCTGGCTAAAGATCAAATTCATGTTATATATTTTGAAGGATCATAGTTCTCGGTCATTCATGTCACACTTTGTGAATTGTTAGAAAAATTATACATTAATTTTTTTATAATATTCTCTCGGTCAATAAATAAAATAAAATAAAATATAAAATACTAAAACTTCTTCAAAATCAAAATCAAAGTTAAGATCATATATTTAAGGAATTAAAATCTCTTCAACTCAAGCATATGTTAATAAAGTTAGAATAATAATATTTTAACATGTGCTGCCCTACACAGAATAAATATTTTTTTTATAATATTAAAATTTATACTCTATAGTAAATAACTATTATATTATTGATTTTTGTAAAATTATCTTAAAATTCATTGCAGCAAAAATTGTGGTCGGAGACTTTTTTAAAACCTTGAATGTGAGTATTTTGGATTGACATATTGGGCCTATCTTGGACTGACATTCATGACTCAAAATTAATATAGTGTAAACATGCTGATCCAAACATAGATTATGTGAACAGAAATCACCCTTAAATTGAGGACATTAGTACAGTGTTAACATTGGATGATAGCCAATTTATTACAAAAAAAATGTTAGTTTTGATCTTTATAAATTTCAAAGGATTAAAAAAATATTATTATTTTGCAATGATGTGACATGTCTAAATGGTTATTGATATAACATGTCTAAATGTATGTGACATGTTACTAAATTGTATAAGAAGTCGTGTAAAAAATATCAATCAAAATTAACTAAAATTTGAAAGACAAACTATCGCTATATTTTATAAGGACTAGACATATTTAACACAGAATTTAATAATGACATAGATAGATAAAATATATTAATAGAACCTAAGAAAAACGTAATTTTATAAGAATTTAATATTTATGTATTGACAATATAAAATAATTTTACATTATCATTTAATTATATATTACTATTTGAATTATTTTAAGATAATTATTTTAAAATTTAATAAATTTATCATATATGATTTATAATTGGATAACTGTAAAAAAATTTATATTATCAATACATAACCATTTTTCTCATTTTATAATAACGATTTATATTTTAGACTAAACTTTTATATGGTATCAAAACCAAATGTTAGAAGAAGAAGCACAAATCTATACAATAAATAAAAGCAAAATATGTGTCGAAAGAGTTGAGACCCGAATTAAAGCTTAGGATGAAGATTCACGGAAAGTCACAATTGGCCTATTAGACTTAAGGGGAAGTGTTATGAACAAGTCTCCTATTAGTCAATATAAAAGGAGAGTAAAGACATAATCCTTCAGATTATGAGTTGGACATTTTAATCCTTAAAATTATAAGTCCTCCATTAATCTCTTATTTTTCCAAAAAATAAAATATTAATTTTAGTTATTTTCTACTTTATTTTTCACCATCATTTTGCACACAGGAGAATATCAATGGAGTTCGTAAAAGCAAGATTTAACGGAGGATTTTTAAAATCTCAATAAATAAAATGCCCGACCTAATGTACCTTGGTCAGTGGCCCTACATAGATCAAATGGGCCTATATAATATTGTGCATTTTTGCACTCTTTTTGGACCAAAAACAGAGGATCATGTACAAGTAACATTTTTAATATTGAACCTTTATGAAATGTTATATAGATCAAAGGGCTAAAACATTATAAATTTTAAAGAGTAGTGGATGAGTTAAAATATCAAAAATCAAAACTTTATCTATTCTAAATCACTTCAGAACAACCAAATCTTTGCACTGTGAAACAACGAGGAAGAAAATGCTTTCCTTTAGGCTGAACATCTGATAGGGTGCAAGCAAAATGTACACACAACTAAAGCTTATTTTTCATCTAACCTTGACTTTGACGAAGTTTACCAATCTAGGCATATCTTTTCCTCCTAGGTTAATAGTCTCAGCCAACGGAGGGGTAAAATTGGGGGGTGGGGTGTGGGGGGGGGGGGGGGGGAACACTACAAAATAGACCAACATGAACAATATAACTAATAATCTTAAGCTGTCAAAGTCAAACAAATATTACTTAAAATAACAGAATTATCAGTACTCTAAAATCTAAAAATTACTTCAGGGGTCAATCTAGAACAGTGCACAACAACAAACTAAATGGACAATCGATTCACTTAACGAAAAATCAGTTCTGCTATTGCCTACTCGCTTTACAAATCTGTTACCCCTCATGTGCCTTGTTAAAACACTTGTTTCAGATTGTTCATAACCAAATTGAAGACCATGTAATTCTTCCTAGCATCATTATCAAATTCAGGACCATGTAATTCTTCCTAGCCTGGGCCTGATTCCTAAGGATGAAACTGTTGGTGGGAAGGTGGCTGTGCCTGGTGCTGGAATAGCTGTGGCGGCTGTGGCTGCTGCTGTTGCTGGAACTGCAGCGTCGGCTGGTGATGGTGGAACTGTGGCAGATGAAACGGAGGATATGTTTGCTGAAATATCGGTGCCTGTGGCTGTGGCGGCAGTTGTTGTGGTGCTAGGTGTTGCTGTGGTGGCTGCTGTTGCTGCTGCTGTTGTGGTGGTGGGAGCTGTTGCTGCGGTGGCTGCTGATGCACTGGTGGCTGCAGTTGTGGCAGCTCCTCTTGCTGTTGAAGTGTCTCATCCCTTAGTGGTGCATTGAGGTCCATAGTTCCCAGTACTTCTAACTCTTGAATAGCAGCAATTGCAGTGACTGGACTTTCATGGTTAAAATGAGGCTTAAGAACTGCAAGAGATTCCTTGACTTTTGATTGCTGCAAATTAATGAATATAGGATCAAATATAACAACTTCAAAAATGTGATAATAAATAATTGACAATTCAAAGCAAAGATTATTTGAACTTACAAAGTGTTCAAGCTTCCTCCTGAGATCTTCATTAGCAGCATTTTGAGAAGTACTAGTAGAAGTTGACCCCTGTCCCACCAAAATAGATGCAATAGAAAATGCAAATCAGAACAGAGTGTAAAATTTGGAAGAGAATAAAAAGCTAAAATATATTTTTTTAATGCTCATTTTCAATTTGATTTTTATACAAACACTATTTCAATTTAGTAAAGGAGTTTCCAATTCAACCCTCCCTGTCTATTGCTATTACTATTATAGCATCATTGGTTGGGGTTGAACAGTGGTGTGGGGACCAAATTAAAAATAAGTGCTATGCACAACAGACCAAAATACTATATTTCAGGGTCCTTATACATGACAGTCACTTTCAATTTGACCAGTCATTCACAGTAACTTTACAGATTTATTGGTGTTAAAACAGCAACAACCAGCAGGGTTAAATTTGAAAACAATTTATGTACAGGACAAATATGAAAATGAGTACTAATTATAGAGAGACCATGAAATTATGCAAGCCAAAGAAAGAAGGAAATCTAAGAAAAAAAATGATATAGAAAATTCAAATACTTTAACTGGAAATGCAAAAGTAGTAACATAATTAGTATATTGGGAACAAAAAGAAAACTATAAATCATAAAAAAAAATTGTTATAGAACTCAACATATTTTTCTATAATCCATAAAGTTCCTTTACTATAAAACTCAGAAAGCAAAACAGAAAAGGTAGGGCATTTAAATATAATAAAATAATTCAAACATTTAAACTCAACAAAATAGTAACTGCATTGAGTATATACTGTATAATTGAGAATAAAATCAATTTTAAACATGCACAAACTCAGATAAATAACCAGAACATACTTTCATTCAAAAAACAAAAAAACAGAATATACTTTTTTTATAATCCTAAAATTCTTTTACTTTATAGTGCATAATTCACTCAATAAATTCTACACGCCATATTAATATTATTAATCGTACACAAAGTCAACTTGCAGTTTTAACATAAAATTCACAGGTATGCAACAGATATTACTACAAATACTTTCATTTACTTACAATTGTCACCTCCAAAGACCACAGTTCCTGAAGAGATTTTTCTAAGAAAACAAACTTTTTAATTTCTTTTTAAACATTCGGTACATAAAGCCACAGTTTTATTCATATGATTCATCGGCAATGGAGGGGGGTTATACTTAAACAGTTAAAAAAATGTGAATAAGAATTATTTCTATAAAATAAAAAAGCAAAAAATGTAGGGCGTGCAAGAATAATAAGCTAATAAAAAATTCGACTAAAAACAGAGAAATTAATGTAATAGCTTTAAAAACTTTATTACATATCTTAGGAATAAAAACAATTTTAAATGATACAAAGATTTTAATATTGAACTTGTTCATAAAATTTGTATAATCTATAAAATTTATTTGTCAGACACTCATGTTAATTCTACATGTCACAATATTTTCAGCAGACATCACTACAAAAGTTCCTATTTTCAAAGTGCATGATTCACTGTTAACTTCCACGTCACAATATTTTCACAAACATTAAACTTGCAGTTAAACATAAAATTAACATATTTTCAACAGATATTACCACAAAATAATTTCAGCTATTAACTTATCATTACCTCAAACCAAAGATACCCCAAACAAAAAAATACAACTTTTTTCTTTGAAAAAACTCCATCACATTAAGTCACTGTTGTTTTACAGCAAGTCACTCTGTTTTAATCACATATATTCCAGGGTAATGCAATAAATAATATAACAACAGACAAAGAGGATCCAATAAATGATTAAAAAAAGTTATGAAAAAAACATTTGCAATTGTAACTTACATTGCCCAATTTATTTTTATATAATTTAAAAACCAATCCAAGTAAATATCCCCAAACTAAAATGGAAAAGAAAAAAAAATATTAAAGTTAATGAAGAAATTACTGCTAATAAGTTCATAATCATGGATTTATCTTACAAAGAAGAAAAACAGAACACATAAGTGATGCCTCATAGATACAAAAACAATTTTAATAAAGATGGAACTTGAAATAAAATTTCATATAATCCGTAAAGTTTCTTTGTCAGACACTCATGTCAAATTCTGCATATCACAATAGTCCTTTAAAGTATACTTTCAGGTTAAACGCAAACTCACAGCTTTTCAGCATACATTACTACAAAAATTCCTATTTTCAAAGTGCACAATTCACTCATTTTAAATACCACATGTCACAATAGTTCCAAAAATTAAATTGCACTTTAAACATAAAATTCACATTTCATTAGCAAAAATTACCACAAAATACTTTCATCTATTAACTTATCATCACCTCAAACTATAAAAAGCCCCAAAAATTATAATAAAACCTTTTTTTCTCTGAAAAAAACTCTGGCACATAAAGCCACACTGTTTTAATCACATATGATCCACATAATGCAGTCAGCATTATTAAAACAGATAAAGATGCAATGAAATCTTTTTAAAAAAAATATTTAAAAACAAAAACAATTTTAATTTACATGGCTCAATATTTTTGGATACTTAAGTCAATATATTTACAAAGCATCATAATTTGATCCAGGTAAATGTCCCCCAACTAAAATGGGGAAAAAACGATTTATTAAAGTAAAAAAAGTATAACATGATAAAACTATTTTCCCGGTCAATCTAAAACAGATTTGAAAGTATCCATGCACAAAAGGATTTTAAAGCATCCACACCTAAAAACACAAAAATATTACTGCCAATACGTTCATAAAACAGACATTATGGTTACAAAGAAAAACAACAAAACACATAAATAGTGCCTCTTAAGAACAAAAACGATTTTAAATCATAAAGAGTTTTTAAAATAGAACTTGCAATTAAAACAAAATTATATCCATAAAATTTCTTTGTCAGACACTGTCTTAAATTGCAAATCGCAACAGCCCTTCTAAACAAACAACCGTACAGTTCAAACAGAATTTCACACATATTCAGCAGGCACTATTACTACAAAAGTCCTATTTAAAAAGTGCATAATCCACTCATTATAAATTCCATAAATTAAACTTCAGTTTAAACATAAATTCACACTTTTTCAACAGAATTTACCACAATACTTTCACATATTAACTCGACTCTGACACATAAAGCCACAATGTTTTTAGTCATATGCTCCACGGTAAAGCAAGTAATATAACAACAGACAAAGAGGATCTAATAAAAGTTATAAAAAAAATAATTGAAAACAAAAATTTACATAACCCTATCTATTTTTCAAAACATAATAATATTTACAAAGCGTCATTTTCATTCCAAATAATATCCCCAAATGAATAAAAAGTAAAGAAATATATATTAGAGTCACACAGTATAATCAATAAAGCAATAAATACTATTACTGCAATCAATCTTATTACATATTTTAAAGCAGTCACTTACAAAATATAGCATCCACACGCGCGCGCACACATGACAAAATAAAAATAAAAACACATAATCACACAAAAATCTTACAAAAAAGAAAAACAAAACACATTAGAACAAGTTGTTAGTAGTCAACAACAAGAAAATGTATACCTTCTTCGGACGACCCACTGGTCTTACCCCTGATTTTCTGGGCTGCGCAGGCAATCCACCGCGTCCTCTCCCACGTCCTCTTCCACCACCGCCACGTCCACGGCCTCGTCCCCTGCCTCGGCCTGAAGCAATCATCTCATCAGCATATTTCTTCGGTCGTCCACGAGCTCTAGGACCCAGAGAAGCCGCAGCATCAACCGGAACAGTTTCAGCAGCTGCCATATGGTCTGTACCCACGGCAGCGGCTGTATCAGCCGGAGCAAAGGGAATGAGAGTTGGTTGTGACTGATTCTTGGGCGGGCGGCCCGGGCGTCTCTTCGGCCCAGAAACAGAGACGTCCGTTGTTGTTGTGATGGGTTTGGCCTTGGGAGGACGGCCCAACCTTTTCCCGGAGCCGGGAGGACGTCCTCTCTTTGCCGGACCCGCTCCGGGAGTGACACTCTTCTTCGGACGGCCCCGCTTCTTGCTGCTGCCTTCTGTTTGCACTGGCTCATCTGCAAGTCCGAGCGCGGCCCAGACGGGCTCGGCATTCTGCTGAACCTGCACGTTAGTGTCCTGAGGCAACGGCTGGACTGACAGAGGCAAGTTTTGAACCGGATTTTGGGCCTTGCGAGGCCGACCTCTAGGCCTCGGAGAAGTCATCTGCAAAACAGAGGTGGCAGCAGCAGCATGAGCTGCCGCTTGTGCGGGTGCAACTCCATGAAGAGGCACAGATCTAGGAAGCGCATAAGATTTTTTGACCATTTGGAGCATTCCGCTGCTCTTCAAGAGAGTCAAGTGCTGAGTCAACAAGTTGGAGTGATTCGGTGGAAGCTGCTCCTTGTACACTTGCTCAATATACTTCGCTATGGCCCTCTTGCTGGAACCGTCTTTCTCCTTCAGCGCCTCGATTGCCGTGTATATCATCTTCACCGCACACATAGTGAGAGTTAACTAGATTTGAAAGAGAGAAAAAGAAAACAGATAAATAATAAAAGGGTTTTTTTTGAAATTTACCTCGGCGTAGGGTGGGTGGTTGGAAGGTGGTTCGGAAATGGGTGGTGGAAGGTGGTCGTTGGGTTCGGCGGGGAAGGGGACGGCGGTGGCAGGCGGAGCTGGCGGTGGAGAGATCGAGGAAGGCTCCATCGTAGAGAGATAAAGGGTAGATTCGAAAATTGGGAATTGGATTGGATTTACGGTATATCGAGAAAGAGATAGAGAGAGAAAGAAGAGAGGGTGTGTTAATATAATTGAGTTAGAGAGAGAAAGGGGTAGGTGGTTTTGTAAAATGAGGTGTGTGTGGCGAAAAATTATAACAATCAAGGGTGACGAGTGAAGAGTTGGTGATGACGGCCATGATTGAAGGATTGGGTTGAAATGGAATCATCTGCGCCGTTCATTTCACCACTTTCCCTTTGCTTGGATACCTGACGTGGACTCCATCTGTCTCTTCTCATTCTTCTATCCATTTTCTACATTTTTACTTCACTCACCTCGCTTTGCTGTTTGGGGTTTGCATTTCTGCCCCTTCGTTCTTCTCTTTTCTACATTGTTACCTCCTATCTGTGGTTAACATTCAAGAAAATATCATTTTAAGAAGAAATAAATATTTCTTCTGACCTATTTTGTTTAACATTTTATATTTTGACAAAATAAAATAATAAATTAAATTGATATTTTATATTTTTTTTTAAAATTATTATGTATATATTTTAATACGTTTCTCTTTTTTGCATATTAATTTGATTCTATTCCATTTTTATTTTTTTAGTCTACAATAAATGATTAAACATACATGAATAAGAAAAAATAATTTTCTCTATTGTACATATCTCCCCATGCCTAAGATTTAAGGGAGAAAAATAACTATTTTGATTAAGAAGAAAATTTCTTCTGGGTTATTTTGTTTAACATTTAAGATTTTGACAAATAAGTTAAGAAATTTAATTAATATTTTAGATTTTATGAAAATTATGTTTTTGTTAATATATTTGTTTTTGCATATTAATTTGATTCTCTTCCACTTATATTTTTGCTATTTTATTATAAATAAAATATTGAGATTATAGGAATAAGAAAAAAATATCTTGTTAATATTATAAAATAACAATTAAAATGAAAAAAAAAAAAACTACTAGTATAACAAACAAAATGAGATGGAGAAGCTATTTGTAACATTTAAACGCGGAGTTGGACATTTGTTTATTTTTACTTACTACTGTATGTTCGTGGGAAATTTTTTTAATAGTGAGATTTTTTTTTTAGTTTCTCATGAATGATAAGCTGAGAAAGTTAGATTCTTATTGATAAGATTTATTTAAAATGTTTTTTATGAAAAAATAATATTTTTATGAATACTTTTAAAATAGTATGTTTGTTAATAAAACATGATCATTAATGAGAGAGTGAGAATTTAAGATTTTTATGAAGCATTTTAACAATAAAAACAACTATCAATTATCATAAGAGTGGCATTGTAAACACGAAAAATTTACATTTATGATCATTATCATAGCTTGTCATTAAACAAGTGTTAAATAAATCATTAATCCAATATCGTCCTCATTATGTTGAAACTAAAAGCGTAGAGTTTTATTTATTTTGCTTGAGGAGTTCTATTTATTTAGGGGGGGATTGTTGAAAAATTAGAATGAAAACAAGTACCGTAATTAGCTTAGTCTAACGGATTTAGTAAGGAAGTAAAGTAACGTGACGCATTAATGAAGCTCCATTCATTGAAAATTCAAACTTTTGGTTTTGGTTCATCAAAAATCAAAAAATATTCAAATTTTTAAGAAAACCAAACTTTCCCGCCCTTTTGAAAAAAAGAGGAGGCAATGCATATTCATGTTTGTTGCAACCCCCTTACTTTCGAATTTTATTATTAAAAGGATGTTTAGTCATTACTGCTCCTATACGCCACCACCTATGGACCACAGAGGCAAATAAGAGTACAAAATAGCTAGTATTATTTTTTTGAATTTATTGTGAAACGCTCAAGCACTCAACGTTAATACTCCATATCCATCAATGAGTGATTAATTGTGACTTCTGAAACTGGTATTTTTACTCCAATCTGAACTCATATTTAAGTTGGATTTTTGTTTTAGCTTGAATCTGACTTTACTTTATGATAAGATCGAGATTATTTTTTTAATGTGGTGATAAGATTGAGATTATAACACTATGGAGTGTTTTATACCGGTATTTTAATTCAAATTATCATATCATGGATAAATAGTATTTTATGGTGCATATTTATAATGTATTACTGATCTGATAAACAAATTTAAGTTTTTAAATGTTAATGACGCCAAAATGGACTTGACTAATTTAAAGAGTGGTTTGCACGTAAGTTTAAAATAAGAATGAACCATTTTAAGTTTAATTAATTAGTTGGTTCTTGTACATTCGTCACTTTTTTAGTTTTATGTGTTTAAAAACTCTATTTTTAGTCTCTATGCGAGTAACCTTTTTAGGTTTCAGTTTCTATTCTTAGTTTTATAGTAGTGCAAAATTCCCACAACATAAAGACTAAAAAAAATTTAAAAAAATACTGTTCTTTTTTAGATTAAAACGTAGAATTTTTAGGTATTGTGAGTAAAATAAAAAATTGTTACAAGTATAAGAATCAAAAGATTAATTAAATTTAGGGTTCTAAGTCAATTGGGTGAGGAACAGTGGTCATTGTGCCACTGTTGAAAAAAAAAAATCCTGAAATGCCACGTCCATAATGGAATTTACCAGAATGTCACGTGGCATAATTTGCTAGCATCATGGACGAAATTCGTTGACTAAGGTGGTGTTGCGAGGTTGGACGGGCAGAAAGGGTAGCACAAGTGACAATGAGGACATAATTCGTTAGGACCTACGAATTACGTGTCCATTTTGCCTGTGACACGTGTCACGCTTTACAGAATTCGCTTGGACCTCCAGCCAATTCCACCTCCTGGCCCACTACAAATACCCCGTGTCATTTTCACTTTGTCTCTCAACTCACTCCACTCCTCAACTTCCCGGTTAGTTTTTTTTTTTTTTTTTACTATTTTTCTGTTTTTATTTTTTGTAATTTAATAAATTGTATTTTAATTTTTATTATATTTATTATTTATGTAGTTTTAGTTTTTAAATAATATTTAGGTTCGAGATTTAAAATATTAGGTTAGAGGATATTTAATGTTAGTTTATAATTGTTAAGTTATAGGATATATGATAGACATATAGGAATATTAGACTAATTTTTTCTTATGTTGAAATACATAATTTAATGTATTTAAATAAATATAATATGTAGTAATACTATTAAAATTAATTATATATTATAGTTGATAAATATAATTTGAAACATATCAATTTATTTAAACATACCTTAATATTTATATTTAATTAGCTTAGTAACCCATGTGTTGTGCAGATACTAATTTTATAATTTATAAATTAGGTATATTTAATTAAAAATGACAATGTTATTACATTAGTATATTAATTTGTTTTTTAATT
>PYAF01000591.1:394661-406760 GCA_007407185.1 Glycine tomentella
ATTGATTTGTTTAAAGTTATATTCTATAGACTTACGTGTGTATCGATCGAATATTCATGTCAATTATTCATAATATTATTGTCCTAATTTTAACATTATTGTTATCGATATTATATTAATTTGAGTGGAATTGGACTAAAAAATTTTAAATAAAATATTATATTTGAGTTTTATAAATAAACAAAAATTTAGTTAAAAGAAATGAGTCTATTAAAATTTAAAAGTAATCAATCAAAATTTTTAACTAAAATTAATCAAGTCGACAAATCATTATTTAAAATATTGTTTGATAGTGTTCAAATAAATAAAAATTGAACAAAATTCACTAAATCTCATACATCGTTTTCTTTATTTTCTTTTAATTATTATTATTATTATTATTATTATTATTATTATTATTATTCTTTTTCCCTCATCCAAATATATTTATATATCCTATGATCCAAGTTCTCAATACACCAGCCCGGATTGGCAAGAGTTTGAGCCCTTTCTTTTGGGCTGTTGAAAATGACTACCCTAGCAGCTTCATGATTGCAACAGTGTTTCAGAAGTCTGGATAATGACCAAGTACAAGAATAGAGAGTTTAGGCAGAGCCAACCAATGTCATAATTAAGATTGAAAACTAGTCTCTAAAGGATGATTCTAAAGCCCAGCCAAGTTAACATTTGATTAATTAGAAGAATAACACTGTGATTGAAGAGAAGTGATTCAGTAATTATAATATTTTACTATTTTCAAATGAAAGGTGCTAACGGAAAAAAATAATACTCTATATTCATTTTTATCCCCTTTGATTGAAGAAACGAGCCTAAAACATGCATTGGTTTTAGTGGATTTTAAGCAAAGTGGATAATGGAGCCTAAAAAATAATACCTTGGAGTTGGAGTGAGGTGGAACAATGCACTCCTTTATTTCAATAAAATCATTAATATCTGTTTAAAAATATTATATTTTGTATCTTTTAATTTTATATTTTGCATCCTTTAATTGTATGTATTTGAACATTCTTATCCGTTCACATGTGAGAGTAAGTAAATGTAATATTTTATTTTAATAAAATACACATATTTATCTTAAAATTTTATATTTTGTATCTTTTATTTTCGTGTTTGAACCCAACTATCTCATATGATAATGATAATTATTTTTTATTTTTTTAAATAAATTGTTCCCAGTGACCAGGTCCTAGATCCGCGACTCGTAACTAACATTTTGAAAAGTAATTTACAATTAATACAAGAAAGGAAAATGAATTAATTAACAAAAGATGGACATGTTGCTTTGCAAAACTCTTGAGCCAATGTAACTATTTTCTTATATCATTTTTCTGATTTTCTCACACTAGCTATCATTTACAGTTATGCTATAATTCTTCATGACACATACACGTGCTTAAGCTTAATTGTTTCCTTTTCTCTAATCACTAATTATCATAATTATATTCACGAAAATTACTAAAAATAGTCATTCCCACTTAAGATAATAAAAAGGAATGGAAAGATATATAATATATTTTTTGTTTGTTTTTTAGGATCTTAAGTGTTATAGGTGTCACTTAGAATTATTAGAACATTTTTAATAAAAGATTTCATTTTGAAATCTTAATCATCTTTTTTATGGACTTTACATTGTATCACTTTAAAAATGTTTTAAATTTTATACTTCAATAATAAATTTCATTTTAAGATCTTAAATATTTTTTTAATAAATCTCATAAGGGATTCATATTCTAATATTTATTTATAATTTATTTTTAAATAATTAATTGTATATTTTTATTTTAAAAATTTATAACTAAAATACCAAATTTATTAATAATTAGAATATTCACTTATCAATATAATTTTAAAAAAATATAACGATCATAAAAAAATGAATTAAAATTTCTATGTTCAATTTTTTTTTCTCTTTCTTTTCCCACCCACCCCTTTCGACCCTTTGGTTTCTTATCTTCCTTTCTTCTTTTTTCTCTTTCCTTCCCCACCCACACTCAACCCTTCACTCCTTCAGTTTCTCTACCTTTCTTTCTTCTTTTCTCTTTTCTATTCCCCACCCCGTATGCTCTAGTCCCCTCTTCTTCCCTATTTTCCCTTCTAGCTTCTTCCCCCCTCCACCCATCCCCTCCAATCCATGTTTCTTGGGATGCTCTGATCTAGGTCTATGGTTGTGCGAGCCTCCGATTTGGCTATAGGGTCGTCGTCGATCGTCGTGTCTCTCCACATGGTTATTGTAATTATTTTATTGTTATGTATTTTGTTTTGGATTATGTTTTGTTGTTATTGTTGATATGCTCCTCCTCTTCTTCCTTTCTTCTTTATTTGTTGTTGATTTATTTCTTTTTACAAAAATCAGTTAGGGGGAGAGACAATAAAAATTGATTTTTGTTTTAAAACATGCAGATCTACAAGGTTCTTCTATAATAACTAAACCTCCAGCATGAAGATTTTAAGGGTGTCTCTAGTAGCTGGATCTTGGAAGAATAGATCTTTAGCTCTCTTTCTAAGACCACTTATTGGAGATGACCTTACTATTTAGGAAAGACTAGCAACCAGAAACATACATACATATATATATATATATATATATATATATATATATAAGGATAGACAAATGTATCCCCTCATTTTAATAAAGTCATGTGTAATTATCTTAAAATTTTATATTTTGTATCTCCTAATTTTATATGTTTGAACTCCCTTAACTATTTTTACTTGAGGATAAATAAATGTACCCGTTTATTTTAATAAATTTTCAAATATTTATTTTAAAATTTTATATTCTCACTTTTATTTTTTAATATGTTTGAACCAATGACCTCTTTTTCTTACTCTTTTCTATTATTAGATTAATTTTCTAATAAATTATCCCACTAGTCTCGGGTCCTAGATCCGTTAGTGCTAGCAAACCTTGGTTTATAAAAAAAAAAATCTTTTGATTGTTTATATATTTTCACATGTAACACATAATGTCAATATCTTCTTCTTATATCTTTTCTTCTATAAGATCATTTTTAACAATGTTTTAAATAAAGTTGGATTGGTGTAGTAAATAAAAAGTATAAATATTTTATTATTTTTTATTATTTATTGGTATAAAATATTTATTGACCATACTAATGACTAATTTTTATTAAAAATTTGATTGATCACCTTTAATAATATTTATCCTCCTAATTACGTTTTTTTATCATCCACAAGACTAAATTCGATAATTTATTTTATATGATCAAGTCTAATACCAGTATACCACTCAGACCAATAATAATATAGACGTGAGCTTATGCCAACCAGTTCCATCCCACTTTCACGTGAACTCTATCCACTTCCACTTGTCTTTAGACATGAAATCAATTTTTTTTTTATAATTTCTTCAAAATTAAATAAATTTTTATAGGATAAATGATCTTGTTAATATCTAAATGTGTAAATAAGTGATAATTTAGTCTCTAAAAAATAAAATTTCTTTCTCACTCTGCTTTATTCCTAATCGATAAAATACATCAAAGAGTTGAATGAGTACGCGAATGCACTGTTAATTTGAATTTTTACAATACTTAGATTTTATTATTTCAATAATTTATGCGTATTTGTTATATATATATTGTTAATCTTATAGTATTTTTAAGTTAAAATTATTTTTAATATTTTTTCAGGTTTTCCCATATTTTCTAGTTTTTTTATTTAATTACTATTTTGGTCTCTAAATTTATTTTTTATGTTGAATTTGATCCTCTTATTATTAAAAAAATTCAATTAAATTATGTAATTTTAAAATATTTTACTTTAATCTCTTTATTTTAAAAGGTTCATATAAGTCTTTTATTTTGTAAAATGGGTTCATTTGGTTTCATTTTTTTATCTACTCCAAAAAAATTTAAAAATAATATTGAATTTAGTTTCAAATGAATTAGACTGAATCCATTTTAAAAATTAGGGGACATAACTAAAAGTTTTGAAAATAAAATCACCTAATTGAACTATTCTTAAAAGATATATACCTAATTAAACCTTTTAATAATTAAACAAAAAACTTAAAATAAATTAAAAAATCAAAATAATCATCAAACTTTTTAGTATTTTTTTAAAAAGTATTATTGTTCAGACCGCGGACAAACCTACGGTCCACCAGTTCGTGGACTATCTGAGTCAGACACAAATCACACACTTGTTAAACTCAATCTAATAATTATTCATTTAAATCAACAAATAAAAACAAAAAAAATATAATTCCATTAGTAAAAGAAAAAAATGTATATCATCTGATCGGTATATTTTATCGTTAATATAAATTTGCGATATCTATATTAACAGAATATTTTTATTGAACAAAGTCTTAACTAGTCCTAACGGCTAGCAATTTTTTTATAGCATATGCAAATTCTTTTGTAGGGTGACAGTTTTTTATTCAGTTGTCATGATATAAACACATGTTATCTTCTTTAATTGCGGGATACACTTATTATGATCCGTCCAAGCAACTATGAACTTATAAATCCTAATAAATTCTGCATTCAATTATTTTAAACAATATACGAATATATTATTTAATGATTTACATAAAAGTGGCAAGATATTTATAAGGATTATTAAAACCTATGTATATATAATTTTCTTACGCTTAAATCACTGAGCTTTCTTTCAATGAGGTGAGTAGCAAACGTATAGAATTTGGATCCTTTTCCTACTTAAGCAATTCGATAACTAATTAAAAACATTTGCACATAAAATCTAATAGAAAATATATTTTCCATTATGGGAGAGAAACAATATTTTAGCTGATCCTGCAAATTTACAACTCTACCCAAAAAGAATCACAAACATTTGCATTTTATTATGTGGTTAATAGTTATGCACTACTAAAAGTGTGAAATATTTTTATATTATTTTTCAATAATAAATTATCGTTAATATAATTTTTAAAATAATTATTATAAAAATTAATAAACTTTATGATAGAATGTGATTAAATAATGATATAATTTTTTTTACACGTAATCCTTTTTTCTTCTTCTGTTATTTTCTCTTACAAGAATCAAATAAACTAAAGAAAGAAAGAAATTGTCTTCATTCATGTGAATTGAACGTGTCCTTGCACTAGGGACCACCACCATAACACACTAACATTGTGATTGGAAAAACTAAAAAGGAAGAATAGGAGAACAAACTCCAGAAACAAAGGATAAGGGTATAAGACAAAAGTTTAGACGGTGACAGCACGGTAAGGAAGGTCACAAGTCTTCAACATAGTGGAGTTGCTAGCAACTTCAACAATTGAATAGAAGCTGGATATGCTATATATGGTTAAAAACCATACTCAACTTAGTCTCATGGAAAATCTTAGGAACTCCATGATCGAGCTTGCAAGCATTAATTTCAACGGAGGAAATCAATCACATTGAATACCATCTACTTCAAATTTTTATGCTTTTCAGACCCCAATCAAGCATCTTATTCAGAGGTTTCTTATCTATAGCAACTTAATTTTTTTAATAATAATATCATGATAATGGATAAATTATGGTATAAGATCTCACATGCACTTTTTTTTAAATCATTAGAATTATTAATCATGAAACTTTGAACATCAATCATATTTAATCAGATTGTTCTTAATTTATTCCATTTATTTTAAAAGTACATGTTAGGCTAAGATTCCATGTACACTAATTAATAATAAATGATTTTGAATGAATGTGAAATTGTATAAATAAACTTAGGGTGTCATTCTTTTCATTTATAGGTACATTTTGTGAAAAAGTTACCTAACAGAATGATTTTGTACACAAAAGAGTGTTCAACCCAATGAGTTTTTTTCCAGATGATATATGGAGTCATGAAAGCATTGGATAAGTATGATGGATTAGGATCAAACATTGACTCCATTTCATAGTACATTGTGTCTTGTTATCAAGACCTGCCATGGGCACATGAGCGTATTCTCTCTACCCATCCTGGAAAGCTAGTGAGCACCGGAGAGATTTTGACAAATTCTGATGGTTCCTATTCATTCTCACAAGACACGAAAACCCCACAATTGCTTTTGGAACATTCATGTCTTGGTGTAGATGTGACTGACCTAGATGGTGATTCATTGGCCATTATAGTCAGAGACGATGTGGTGATACACAAACCTGTTTGCAAGGGCAAAGGGATTAGAAAATTGAAGAAGTGGAAGAAAAAAATTGTGAACATGAAGAAGAGAAAGAGCCAAGAGAATCAAGGAAAAACAAAGGAAATGGCAAGGAAAGGCCAAGAAAGAAGAATATGGTTGAGGGGATAATGAGAAAAACAAGATTACAAGGACTTGGTAATGTCGACACTCAGCAAAACAATTAGTTTGGCAATGGTATTTTGAATTATTAGCCTCGACTTTGCCACTGTGCTTACTACGGTCCTTGCAATGTGATATGCGTTTAGCATGTAGTGCTTTCCAAGCTAAAAGAAGCAAGGAATTAATCATAAATCATTGATAATTGTCTATAATTGCTGAAAAGATTGATTAATTTCTCTCAATCATACTCTCACTCATTTTAGACCTTTTCATAGCAGAAAACCAAGAAAAAAGAAGTGAGGAGAACAAGATCAAGGAAGCCAAGTCACAAATCCCACACTAACAGCGTGGTTATGGCGCTATCCGCGCCAAGAAGCAATTTGCAGTGCAAAACTCACTGCCATCCCGAGCCAATAGCGTGGGGTCTGGCACCACTAAAGGAATTCAAAGGCAAAACTCTCTGCTAGGTCACACCACCAGCGCGAACACTCATGCTAATCGCACCAAAGAAAGGTTTTGGAGAGTTTGGGAGTGCTTGGCTAGGGCTAGGAACTTGAAGACCAAGTTGTAGATTCTTCTTCTTCTTCTTCTTGCTTGTTCTTCAGCTGAACATGCTTCATTTTGTGCTATCAAGGTCAACCATGAATAGGTTTGGCTAGTTCATTCTTGTAGTTAGGGCTACACACTTGATGTAAACCCCTTTTTGATTGAATTGGGTTCTATTATTCTTTTATGCTAAGTTATTTTACTTTATCTTGCTTTGAATGGAATATATCTTTTTATTAGACTTGGTCATTTTGATAATGTGTTGAGAGTTAGGGTTCACAATAGGAATATTGAAGTTCTAAGCTCTGACTTTGGTAAAGTAATAATCTTTACATTATCTAGGAATAAAAATGTATGTTTGCGGATGATTTAATGTGTGAAACTTAATGCTTAATCCAAGGAAGGCTACTAAGGCAGAGTCTTTAAGTGGGTTAAAAGGTTAAAGTCACTATGGAATTAAGACTTAATTAATCTCTGTATGAAGATGCATATGCTGAATCTTGAGTAATCGAATGTAGTAATTCATCCAAATTAAGAAGATAAGAATCATCGAGTGCTTGTGTTCTGACTACTTTTTCTCTCATACTGTTTTAAACCAAACTTCGTTGTGTATAATTACTTATGGCTTCTTAGTTCTTGCCGTTACTTTTACTCATATCAAAATACCACAAACAATTTCACCAAACAGTTGTTCGTCCAACTTTTAGATAATAGTTATAATATAATTGGTGTCTCAATCCTCGTGAAAACGATATCTTATTTATCACTTTATTACTTGGAATGATTGATATACTTGCCAAAATCACAACACAATGCTCATACATAATTGAGTTGAAAGGTAAGATTGAGGAGTAATCATACTTCAAGGTTATTAGCTACTTTACATTCTATTAATGTATTTCTCACTCACTCTTCTATAAATTAATTGACATTTCAGTTATTCTTCCAATAGTATTTAAATCATTCTAAATTTTCTATCTCTTAATTCATAGCATGTATATGTTTCACATAAAGTATATAATTAAACAAGCTTCATATTACTACTATAAATTAACAGCCGAGTGCATCCAAACACAATACTTTTGATAATTTTTTTTACTAATGACAATTGTCACAAACAAAAAAACTATCATGAGTTTTAAATGAATGAAACTTATTCATGCATTTATTTTTATAGCTTTCTCTTTCATGCTTCCCCTCTTGTAATTTTTTACTTCCTCTCTTCTAGTACCATATAAACTCATACCACGTCAATAAATACATAATAAAAAATATCACTGTTTACTTTTAAATTAAAATATTATTTTGGTTTCTGAAAAATTTGGAATAAGTTATATTAATATCTAGAAGATGGTAATTACCATTTTTTGTTTATAGTAGAAGAAAAAGGGCGATAAATTTAATGTTTCTTTAATGACTAAATTGACTGACTTTTTTATTTATTTTTTAGAAGTAAAAATAGTGATATTCATTATCATGAACTAATGTGATCGATTTCAAATTCAAGAGATCAAAATTATATTTCCTCTTATTTAATCTGCAAATTGTCTTTTGTTGGAATGTGGTATCACCACCACTTTAATAATTCATTTTTTCATAGTCAAAAAATATTTTTTCAGCTTTAACAATTATTTGAAAGAAAACAGATTTTTTTGGTCATATTATTCTCTGCAAATAAAAGCAAGTTGAAGAGATGAAACAACTTCTTTTGACCGTGGGGTGCTACCAATTTAGGAAGAATGGCCCAATTTTATAATAAAAAGTAGGTTTGTCGTTTAAAACCATTTAGTCATTATTAGTTGGTGGGTCACAACATCTTGACAACTTTGTTTTGCTGCAATCAATTCCCATGAAACTTTGTTCAATTAAAAGTTTGTTCACGGGACTTCAATGATGAGGAAAGAGTTGCATGCCAAAAGTCCCTACCATTTTATAACAAGTGTAATGTTGAACTTTATGGATGGATTGCAAATTTGTTGAACTTAAACCAACATGCTTTAATCAAACCCGTGGTGTGAAATCAAAGGCCATGACGTGAAATTAAAAGATCTAAAAGGGAGGTGGTGGTCTCAACGTGACAACAGCATAAACGAAAGACAAAGACAAACTTACGATGAGAAACGCGCGTGTTTAAAAATCTGCTGTGAATTTTGGAATGTTAAAGTTATAATTATTAACTTCTTAAAAGCATATTTGATATGTGAAAAATCAAATTCGAGATGTGAAAAGGGAAGCATGCGGGGTGTTTTTGTAAGAAATATAAGGTTAATTTCTGTTGGAAATAGGAGGCTTATATGTTACGGAAGATGTATTATGTTTATATAAGAGAGGAGAATTTATGGAAGAGTGAAGAGAATTTTTATAAATTAGAACTTGTATTGATAATTGTTTGCTTACAAATGTAGGGGATGACCCCTATTTATACTAGTACATGGAAGATTCTAGAAACCACTCAACTTACCTATAGTCTAGATAATTCTATACATGTATCTTGTAGCTATGGATCATTCTAGATTTAGATATTTTACTACAATATTTTAGAGACTTTGACTACTACCACTTACAAGATCTTTCTAGATCTTGGACTACAAATATGGACTACTAGTACAATAAACATTTTAAGCCCAAAATCAAGTTTATATTTCAACAGCCCCCCTTAAACTTGATTTAGTGATGCCAAACATATTTCGTAATCTCTGAAACGTCTCATACTTGAGGAGCTTTGTGAAGATGTCTGCAACTTGATCAAGTGACTTTGTGTATCGTATCTGGACCTCCTTCTTAGCCACACATTCTCTAATGTAATGAAATCTCGTGTCGATGTGCTTACTTCGATCATGGTGGACCGGATTTTTTGCTAGAGCAATAGCTGACTTGTTGTCTACATATATCTCCGTTGCTTCCTTTTGAAATAACTTGAGATCATTTAGTAATCTCCTTAGCCATATCGTGTGACACGTACATGTTGTAGCAGCTACATATTCAGCTTCACATGTTGAGAGAGTAACAATAGGTTGCTTCTTAGAACTCCACGTGAATGTTGTATCTCCTATGTAGAACACGACCCACTTGTACTCTTACGATCATCAATGTCTCCGGCCCAATCACTATCACTGTATCCAACTAGCTTGAAGTGATCAGAAGGTGAATAAAACAGACCATAGTCAATTGTACCTTTGATGTAGCGAAGTATCCTCATTGCTGCCTTCAAGTGATTTATTGTAGCTGCTTCCATATATCGACTTACTAGTCCAACTCCGTAGAGAATATCTGGCCTTGTGCAGGTTAGATACCGCAGACTTCCAACCAAACTATTGTATTGCGTTGGATCCACCAAGTATCCTTCATCGTCTTTTGACATCTTGAGATTGCAATCCACCGGTGTGTTCATGGGCTTGCAATCAAACATCTTGAATTTCTTTAACACTTCCTTTGCATAGCCTTCTTGAGATATGAATATTCCATCCTCCTTTTGTTTTACCTCGATTCCAAGATAGTATGACATGAGCCCAATGTCTGTCATCTCAAACTCTTGAACCATGGCTTTCTTGAACTCCTCGAACATTACTAGATTGCTACCTGTGAATATCAAGTCATCCACGTACAGGCACACGAGCATAAGATCTCCATTCTTACTCACCTTGATGTATAACGCGTGCTCGTGAGAACATTTCGTGAAGCCATTCTGCTAGAAATACTTGTCAATCCTGCTATTCCATGCCCGCGGTGCTTGCTTCAATCCGTATAATGCCTTCTTTAATCTCAAAACTTTATGCTCTTGTCCTTTCGTAATGTATCCCAAAGGTTGCTCGATGTAGACCTCTTCTTCAAGATAGCCATTTAGGAAAGCAGACTTGACATCCATCTGATAAATCCTCCAATTGTTTTGAGCGACTAATGAGATCATCAACCTTATGGTTTCAAGACGAGCAATAGGTGCAAACACTTCGTCGTAGTCGATCCCCTCTCGTTGGCTATATCCCTTAGCCACTAATCTGGCCTTGTATCTTTCCACTTCTCCTTTAGAGTTCTTCTTGGCCTTGTACACCCATTTCACGCCAATAGCTTTATGACCCTTTGGAAGAGTAACAAGTTCCCATGTATCATTCTTTTTGATTGCATGGATCTCTTCGTCCATCGCGTGTCTCCACTTCTCATTTTCCACCGCATCTTCATAGCTTATAGGCTCACTATCTGCTAGGAGACAATATAGTGTTAGATTATCCAAAGGCTGGGTTACCTCATATAGCTCATCAATGCTCTTTGAACAATGTTGAGCTCTACTTGACTCTCCTTCTGAAAGTGGTGTTTCTTGTCTTCCACGTGTCGATGATGATGGTGGTGTAGAAGGTTCTGGAGTTTCCAAGTTTTCTTCATTCCTTGAGATATCTCCATATGTATAAGGAAGAAAATTATAATTTTCGTCTTCTGTATTCCAATCCCAAGTTGCTTCTTCATCGAACACCACGTCTCTACTTGAGATAACTTTGCGGGTTTGAGGATTGTAAAGCTTGTAACCCTTTGAGCTTGAGTCATATCCTACAAAAATTAGTTTCTCACTCTTGTCATCGAGTTTTGCCCTCTTTTGATCCGGTACATGTGTATACGTCATGCTTCCAAATACTCGTAGATGTGAGATGCCCAGTTTTCTTCCATTCCAGGCTTCAATGGGTGTCTTGTCCCGAACACTCCTTGTGGGAGAGCGGTTTAGTAGATAAACCGCACAATCAACGGCTTCAGCCCAAAACTCCTTAGGCATTCTCTTGCTCTTCAACATGCTTCTAGCCATGTCTAGAATCGTTCGGTTCTTTCTCTCCGCCACGCCATTTTGTTGTGGGGAATACGGAAGCGTTAGAGGACGACGAAGTCCGTTTGTCTCACAATACTCCTTGAATTCATTTGATGTGAATTCTCCTCCTCTATCCGATCTTATTGCATTTATGGTAAGGCCACTTTGATTCTCCACAAAAGCTTTGAACTTCTTGAACATTCCAAAGACTTCTGTTTTTTCTTTTAGGAAATAGACCCATGTCTTTCGGCTAAAATCGTCAATGAATAGAAGAAAATATTTGTTTTTACCGAAAGATAGTGGATGGATGGGTCCACACACAACCGTGTGAATAAGTTCTAGAGGTTTCTTCACTCTACTAGAAGCCTCTAGTGGAAAACTGTTTTGGAAGTGCTTTCCTAGAAGGCATCCCTCACATATTTGATCCGGATGATTAATTGGAGGCAAACCCTTCACCATTCCTTTACTTGATAGTAACTTTAAGCCTCCAAAC
>PYAF01000591.1:406860-422192 GCA_007407185.1 Glycine tomentella
TTTTAAACATCTTGGAATGTCATGTT
Source organism: Glycine tomentella (assembly GCA_007407185.1). Classification (NCBI taxonomy): domain Eukaryota; kingdom Viridiplantae; phylum Streptophyta; class Magnoliopsida; order Fabales; family Fabaceae; genus Glycine; species Glycine tomentella. The sequence goes on from PYAF01000591.1 coordinate 406,887, forward strand.
GAATATTTAGCAAAAACATCCTATTCGTTGACATTGGCACTTGAGCAATCAAACCTCCTCTTTGGTCTCTTATAGAAAGACTACGATTTATCATGTGAATATCATAACCTTTCTCTAAGAGTTGTCCAACACTCAGTATATTGGTCTTCATATTGGGCACATAATACACGCTGAAGATAAATTGATGCCTTCCATTTTTCAAGCGGATGAGGATCTTACCTTTGCCTTTCACCGGGACTTTAGAGGAATCTCCAAAGGTGATACTACCACTTATTGCCTCGTCTAACTCCACGAACATGCTTTTGTCTCCGCACATGTGGTTGCTTGCACCGGTGTCGAAATACCACAAATCCGATCCTCCATTATCTCCACCTTTGCATTTGCTCTTTCTTGGACATAATTGTTTGACTTCTCGCATTCTGAAGCATAGTGGCCAAATTTATGACAATTATAACATTTAGTTTGAGAGTTGCCATACCTTGGCCTTCTACTTGTGTAGCCTCTCCCATGACCTCTTGTTTAGTGAAAATCTTGACTCCTTTCTTCATTTTTGTAAGACTTATAGCCTCCCCGTTTGATATATCCTCGCCCTCGTCCTCGACCACGTACTTGACCACGACCTCGTTGACTTGTTTGATGAGTCTTTTCACCACTTTCTTCTTCGAAAGAGAGCTTCGCTTGTAAAGCTTGCTCCAAAGGCTCCTTATTCTTCTTGTTAAACCTCTCCTCATGGGCTTGTAGTGAACCCAAGAGTTCATCAATAGTCATTGATTCTAGATCTTTAGATTCTTCAATGGCTACGACTATATAGTCGAATTTTGAATCTAATGATCTAAGAATTTTCTCAATGACTCTTACATCACTTAGAGTTTCACCATTCCTTTTTAATTGATTGACAATCGTCAAGACTCTTGTAAAATAATCCTTTCTTATTTAAGGATTCGAACTCACCTCGTAGAGTTTGTAGTCGAACCTTTTTCACCTTATCAACTCCTTTATGAGAATTCTCCAAGATCTCCCATGCTTTCTTGGTGGTGGTTGCACTTGCAATTTTCTCAAAAACTCCATCATCTACACTTTGTTGGATGATGGAAAGAGCCTATTGATCATTGATCTTTAATTGTCTATGCTCCTTGGTGAGAGAACATTTTTCTTTAGGTTCTTCATAACCTTGCTCCACAATCTCCCATAGGTCTTGTCCACCTAGGAAAGTCTTCATTTTGATGCTCCATCGATCATAATTATCTTTTGTGAGGCAAGGAAACGTGATGACATTGTTGGCCATCATCTTGTCGAACCAAGCTCTGATACCAATTTGTTGGAAATAGGACGCTTATATGTTATGGAAGAGATATTATGTTTATATAAGAGAGGAGAATTTATGGAAGAATGAAGAGAATTTTTATAACTTAGAACTTGTATTGATAATTGCTTGCTTACAAATGTAGGGGATGACCCCTATTTATACTAGTATATGGAAGATTTTAGAAATCACTCAACTTACCTATAGTTTAGATAATTCTATACATGTATCTTGTAGCTATGGATCATTCTAGATTTAGATATTTTACTAGAATATTCTAGAGACTTTGACTACTACCACTTACAAGATCTTTCTAGATCTTGTACTACAAATATGGACTACTAGTACAATAAACATTTTAAGCCCAAAATCAAGTTTATATTTCAACAATTTCATGGTGAAAGGTAAAAGAAGAAGAGAAAGGTGTAAAGGTGTAAAGGTGTAAAGGTCGTGATTTTTAATAAAACCTAACATATTAATAATTAACGATTAAAAAATTGAGGCTTTTGCAATTGGTTAGTATGTTAGTATGATGTAAAATTGAAATTTTAGAATGTGTAAATATTTTCAGAATTAACAAAGACAAACTTACTATTTAAAACTTGTTTCAAAACCCGCTAAGAACTAAGAAATCATATTTAGAATGTGAAAATTGTAAGTATTAGCTTCTTAATTTATACCATACATGAGATGTGAAAAATCAATTTTGAGATGGGTACGTTGTAACCAAACTCGCTATATAACACCATTGAAGCTTTTGCAAATAGCTTCTGGTTTAGAATTGGAATTTTAGAATATGTTAAACATTTTGAAGAATTTACAGTAAAATAAACCACTTGTGAAACACTTACATTTAATTTGTGTAAAATTAATTTGAAATTTAATTGCTAAAGACATGGTGATTATATTGTTGCTTTAATTTTCAAACACTGCCATTGTAAATATTTTAGGCGGTTTATAACCAAGTAAAAAAATTCAAAATAAATTTTTTAAAGTAATTATATTAAGTTATAAAAATAATCATCATAAAACTTAACATTAATTCTTGGTACATATAACGATTTATGACTTGATGACAATCTTATGGTATTATAATCAAATTCTTTATTACATTATAATTCACTTAAATTGGTAAATTATAAGAAATTATTACCAATGCATCTTTATTGTGATTTCTAATGAATTGAACTAAAAAATGATTTCTTAATTTATTAAACCGTACAATTAAAATATCTGCTAACAGAACTTTTTTATAATAAAAATAATAATAACAAATTTAGCTTAAATGAATACATAATCATGGAACACAGTCTAAAGACAAAATGTGGATATGGCGATGGAGGTGTTAGAACAGAGTATAACAGAGAAGAGTTTTGTGGGTTGAAGAAATCGCTTATTCATTCATTCTGCAGCACTACACACACTGCACTATATTATGTTGCAGAAAATATACAAGCACTCTTTATAGAGTTTCACATAGGCAATATAAAGCTAAAACAGATCACTAACTAATCTAACTGAATTAACTACCTTAACACTCTTCCTTAATTCAGTTCTACAACATTCATTACACCTAAATCATTTCTAAGCCTTAAAAAGCTATCCTTCTTCAATGGTTTTGTCAAAATATCAGCAACTTGGTCTGCTGATCTGCAATATTCCAGCTTCAACTTGCCTTTGCTCACTTGGTCTCTAAGAAAATGAAACCTTGTTTCAATGTGTTTACTCCTTCCATGTGCAATTGGATGTTTGGCCAGATTTATTGCTGATTTGTTGTCTACAAACAGCTTCACAATTCCTTCTTCTTTAACCTGTATTTCTTTCAGCAGTGTATCAATCCACACAGCCTGACATGCACTCATAGAAGCTGCCACATATTCAGCTTCACATGATGACAAGGCTACAATCGGTTCCTTCTTTGAACACCATGAAATTGGTGCTTCACCAAGCTTGAAAATGTAACCTGCAGTGCTTTTCCTATCATTCTTGTCTCCACACCAATCAGCATCTAAATATCCCACTAATTCAGCTTCCTCCTCTTCCATTCTGCTTGGAAACAACAAGCCATATTCCAGAGTTCCTCTTACATATCTCATGATCCTCTTTGCAGCTAAGAGATGAGGTACTCTAGGATTTGCCATGTATCTACTAATCAAGCCAACACTATAAGCAATGTCTGGTCTGGTATTGCAAAGATACCTCAATGATCCTACCATCTGCCTGTATTGAGTTGAATCCGCAGCATCCTCACTTCCATCTTTTTCTAATACCAGTCCTGTTTCAGCTGGTGTAGCTGCTGGATTGCATCTATCCATCTTGAACTTTTTTAAAAAATCACTTGCATACTTTCCTTGGTGCATGACATATCCATTTTCCAACTTCTTGAACTGAATTCCGAGAAAATATGACAGCTCTCCCAAATCTGTCATCTCAAACTCTTCCATCATGCTTTGTTTGAATAAGCTGATTTCATGCTCACTCTTACCTGTCACCAATAGATCATCCACATACAAGCAAACAATTAGTAAACTTGATCTTTCTCCTTTCACATAGACACCAAACTCAGAACTGCATTTCATGAATCCGATTTGCTGCAAAAATCCATCTATTCTTTTATTCCAAGCTCTTGGAGCTTGCTTTAAGCCATACAAAGCTTTCTTCAATCTGTAGACTTTGTCTTCTTTTCCTGTCACAGCAAAACCGGGTGGTTGTGTCACATACACCTCCTCTTCAAGTGAACCATTCAAGAAAGCAGATTTTACATCCATTTGATGCAGCTTCCAGTTCCTTTGACTTGCTATTGCAACTACCAATCTCACAGTTTCTAATCTGGCCACAGGTGCAAAAACTTCTTCATAGTCTATTCCAGCCTTATGCAAGAAGCCTCTAACAACTAATCCAGCTTTGTGCTTAATCACTTCTCCTCTTGGGTTCACTTTCACCTTATATACCCACTTCACACTTATAGGTTTCTTGTGAATGGGTAAATCCACTAGTTTCGAAGTCTCATTTCTCTCAATTGACTGGAGTTCATCTTCCATTGCACAAATCCAGCTTGGATCCTGCAGGGCCTGGTCCACACTCACTGGTTCAGCTTCTGATAATAATGCAAAGTGCACTAAATCACCTTCTGCATTCACTTGTGTATCAGACACAATATCAAAATCTTGCAGCCTTTGTGGAATGGTTCTAGTTCTTTGTGATTTTCTCACTTCTGCAGCTAGTTCTATATCTCCTTTTTCTTGTTCTTCTGCATCAAAATCAACCATAATTCTGCTTGGTCTGTCATCATTCTCCCAGTTCCAGCTTTTAGACTCATCTATGACCACATCTCTGCTTATGATCAGTTGCTTCCTCCTTGGATCAAATAGTTTGTAACCTCCAGTGGCATGATATCCGACAAGTATCAGCTTCTCTCCCTTGTCATCTAACTTCTGCCTTAGCTGATCAGGTATATGCCTGAAGCAAATTGAGCCAAAAACTCTCAAATGACTCACATTTGGCTTGCAACCTGTCCATGCCTCTTCTGGTGTAATTCCTCTCAAGCTTTTGGTTGGACATCTATTAAGAATATAAGCTGCAGTACACACTGCTTCTCCCCACAGAAACTTTGGCAAATTCTTACTCTTAAGCATGCTTCTCACCATGTTCATGAGGGTTCTATTCTTTCTCTCAGCAGCACCATTATGCTGGGGTGTGTATGGTGGTGTGATATCATGTATAATGCCTTCTTGATCACAAAAATGCTGAAAAACAGATGAGGTATATTCACCTCCTCCATCTGTTCTAAGGATCTTCAAACAATGTCCAGACTGTCTTTCTACCAGCACTTTGAATTTCTTAAAAGTTTCAAACACATCACTCTTCCTAGCAATCATATACACCCAAATCTTTCTAGTAAAATCATCTATGAAGGACACAAAATACTTGCTTCCTCCATGAGATTCTGTTTGCATTGGTCCACACACATCTGAATAGACAGCTTCCAGCTTTTCTTTTGTCCTGCTGGGAACTTGAGTTTTAAACGAACACCTTGGCTGCTTTGACTCCAAACACTCTTCACACATCTCCTTTGGCATATGAATCTGAGGTATGCCATTCACCATTCTGTATAATAGATGTAAATCCCTAAAATTTAGGTGCCCAAATCTGTAGTGCCACAGCCATTCTTCTATTTTTACTGAAGTTTCAAAACAGCTATGCTCCATCACTTGAATTCCCACCTTAAATGTTCTGTTGCTGGATAAAGGTGCCTTGATGATGAGTCTTTTATTTCTATCAAACACTTTCAGCTCTTTGTTTTCCATGAACATCACATAATCCTTCTCAAGTAATTGCCCGAGACTCAGCAAATTACTTTTAATTCTAGGCACTAAAAGAACATCAGAAATGAAGGAGTGCTTGCCATCTTTTCTCTTGATCAATACTTTGCCAACACCTTCAGCTGTGAGTGTGCTATTATCAGCAAACTTGACCTTGCTCTTTACAGTTGAATCCAGATTCACAAACCAATCTCTTCTTCCTGTCATATGAGTGGAATAGCCAATATCCAAATACCAGAAATCAGTATTGGACTCTCTTTCTTCAGTGGTTGCCACAAGCATGACTTGATCTGAATCATCTTACTCTTCTTCTACAAGCTGGGCTTCATTATTTCTTGAATGCTTCTTGTCATTGTGCCAGCACTCATCTGCAAAATGACCCCATTTTTGACAATTATAGCATTGAATGCCACTCTTGTCCATTTTCTTCCTTTCACCTCTTCCTCTTGAACCACACGAACCTCCTCTCTTTTGCTTATTGTCATATGATTTCTGATCAAATGCAGGCCTGCCAGAATTGAAATTCTGATTGTTCCAATTTGACTGGCCTCTTCCTCTGCTGCTACCACCTCTCCATCTGCCTTTTCCTCTTTTAATTTTTGAATTATCTCCTTCTTTTCTCCAACTTGATTGGGCTTGCAGAGCTTGTTCACCTGGTTTTTCTTTTCTTCCAGCACATCTCATTTCGAAAGCTTCAAGGGAGCCTTGTAATTATTCAAGCTTTATTTGATCAAGATCCCGGGTCTCCTCAATTGACACAGCAATTATATCAAATTTTGTGGGTAATGTTCTCAGAATCTTTTCAACGATTGATCGATCTGAGACTTTCTTGCCGCAACTCTTCATCTGATTAGCAAGAGTTTGAACCCGATTGATATAGGCTCCAACACTCTCTGTTTCTTCCATTTCCAGTAGCTCATATTGTCTCTTCAAGGTCTGCAACCTTACTTTCTTGATCTTCTCAGCACCAGCATAGGCTTGTTGCAGAATATCCCATGCTTGCTTTGCACTCTTGACTCCAGAAATCTTTTCATAGTGACCCGCATCGACACACTGATGGAGAATGAACAGTGCTTTGTAGTTCTTCTTCTTGATTTCTTTTGCGTGAGCTTCATCCACCTTTGCTGTAGTTATCTTTTCGATGCCTTCTGTAATCACTTCAAGAGCATCTTGAAAACCAAGAATGACTTCCATTTGATTGCTCCACTTATCCCAATTATTTCCATCAAGAATGGGCAACGTTGCTGGAAAACCACCATTATTGGAGGTGGCCATCTTCAACAACTCACTCTCTTCACACAGCAGAATTCACTCTCTGCTTTCACTCCGTAAACACACACAGCAGTGCTCACCCACTCCTCACACACAGCGGAAATCTCACTCTTTTTCTACCAAGAACATAAGGCTCTGGATACCAGTTGTTAGAACAGAGTATAACAAAGAAGAGTTTTGTGGGTTGAAGAAATCGCTTATTCATTCATTCTGCAGCACTACACACACTGCACTATATTATGTTGCAGAAAATATACAAGCACTCTTTATAGAGTTTCACATAGGCAATATAAAGCTAAAACAGATCACTAACTAATCTAACTGAATTAACTACCTTAACAGGAGGAATGTCAAGAAGGGCAAATGAAAACGAAAGTACGAAACATTGGTCGTTGCAGAGTGTCACACGCCACCTTAGAGCCGTTTTCACTTCAGCATTTTGCGACAAGCATCGTAATTATAATCAACTCCTATTCATCATGTTCAATTGTTCATGGACTATTTCCTTTTTGTTCTTTTTGGTACATATTCATGTTTGTTCTATGATGCTATATTGCTATTATAATAAACTCCTATTCATCATGGGCTAATCCAATTAAAACACGTAATATTACCGTTAAACTCTTTCCATTTACAACATTTTCAGAATTTAAATTTTCATCCTCTCATGCAAATACAATTTGCATAACACGTACTCTATAATTTACTTTTTTTTTTTTTACAGAAACAGAATTAACACATTTCCCTCACGGTAGTTTGGTAAATGCTAGAAGAGATATATAATAGAAAACGCTTGAGTCTCTCAGAATTAGCATGCCTTGTGACAAAAGTCAATAATGAGGATTTTGCATACGGATTTCTTTAAGCTAAAAAATAATATCTCCTATCTTAGTAACATCTTTAACAAAAATGTTAGATTTTATCCACAACTAAAAGTGGTCTCTCCTGGCCTATTCTGATCAAACATACATGTATGTACATAGCATACTTCATAAAATAATTTCTTTATAACTCGTGTTATTTATCGTTACACTAGTATTGTGTTTGGAAGGAGACATTTAAATTTAATAGGGTAATTCATTTTTTCAATGAATTTAAAATTTCCCATATGTGAATTAGGTTGTTTGGATAAGAAATTTTATAAAAAAACTGAAATTTAGAAATTTTCGTAGAGTATTTAGTTAGTTAAATTAGTGAAATGTGAAAATCTCCCAAGAAACATAGACTTTGAATTTGATTTTTTATCTCTTGTAAATACTAAAAATAGACTTTTCACATCAGTTTTTTTGGATTTTTAACATTGATTTTTACCCGATGTTGAAACTAGTGATGTTAAAAGTATCAACGTTAACATCAGTTTTAAAACATCGATGTTAAAAAAATATATAACATCGATTTTTAACAAAAATTGATGTTGTTTTTTGTGAATCAACATCGATTTTTAGCAAAAAAATGATGATGTTTTTTTGAATCAACATCAATTTTTACCTAAAATTGATGTTATTTAATACTAAACAACATTAATTTTTAGAAAAATTGATATTTTTTTTGGGATCAATATCAATTTTTTTTTTATTGAAAACTGATGTTGTTTTTTGTGAATTAACATCAGTTTTTATTGAAAATTGACGTTGTTTAATGGTAAACAACATCAATTTTTACTAAAAACTGATGTTATTTTTTGTGAATCAACATTAATTTTTACTCAATGTTGAGACTAGTGATGTTAAAAGTATCAACGTTAACATTAATTTTAAAACATCGATGTTAAAAAAAATATAAAATCGATTTTTAGCAAAAATTGATGTTTTTTGTGAATCAACATTGGTTTTTAGCAAAAAAAAACGATGTTGTTTTTTGTGAATTAACATCAGTTTTTACCTAAAATTGATGTTGTTAAATACTAAACAACATCAATTTTTAGAAAAATTGATATTTTTTTTTGCGGATCAACATCAGTTTTTATTGAAAACTGATGTTGTTTTATGTGAATTAACATCAGTTTTTATTGAAAACTGATGCTGTTTAATGCTAAACAACATCAGTTTTTAAAAACTGATGTTATTTTTTGTGAATCAACATTAATTTTTATTGAAAACTGATGTTTTTTGTGAATCAACATCAGTTTTTACATAAATCTGATGTTGTTTAATGTTAAACAACATCAGTTTTTACTTAAAATCGATGTTAATGTTCATTAATCAACATCAATTTTGTGAATCAACATCAGTCTTTTTAAATATATTGTCTATTTTTTAAATATTACTCAAACATACAAATTAAAAAATAGACCAGTACAGGCAAATAGTTTCACAAGATGATAAAAAGTTACTATGAATTGTAATGGTCAAAGAAAACAATAATATCAATACACTATAAACTATTGTAATTAAACTATTTATACAATTGTTTAAAAATCTTTTAATCACCTAGTGTTTCATTTCTAACTCTAAGATAAAATCTTGCCTATTGAATCCGAATTGTCTTCAATCTCTCTGATTCCAATGGTCTTGGATCAATAAAATATTGTATAATATAGTAAAACATAACTTAATAAAAAGTATAACAAATAAAATTAGTTTTGAAGTAAATAATTATCGTGTCTCATTTATCCTTGAAGTCTCCTTGCATTATCGTAGACATCCAATGCATGACATAATAGCCACACTCAGTGCTTCCTTTTTGCTTATTACACTAAATTGAATAAAATATTCAAAATTAAACGAAAATTAGTATAAATAGTAATAAAAGTAATTTTGAAGATTGATTAAAACTATAAAAACTCCGCCTATGTGTGGTTGCATGCATGACCTGTCCCAAGCCAGGATAAAGGATGAGGGTTGACGTCAGGTGTTGCGAACCGATCGTAAAAAATCATCTATTTTTTTATGTGATGAACCCTTATGATATTTCGTTAAAGCGTTCCCTTCATCACGACGAGTTACATCGGGCCCCGAGTGTATCAAAAAATGAGCTAGGGTCCTTGCCACAAGGCAAGGCACTACATCGATCCCGGGATGTAGTGATAAGTGAGCTAGGGTCCATGTCGAAAGGTAAGGCGCCAGGTCTTCACTCAGATTTGGTGACAAGAAGGCAAGGGTCTCAACACGCAGATGGACGAGCGTGACGGGCAAACACCGCCCAGGGGTTTATGTTGAAATTGGGAAGCTAGAACATAAGAACATTAACGGGTAAATTGAGGGAGTTAGCAGATGTTTTTGCCAGAAGGAAAGTGAACATTGTTTGCTTGCAAGAAACTAAGTGGGTTGGAGAAAAGACCAAGGAAGTGGAGGGCACTGGTTTCAAGTTATGGTATACAGGTACAACCAAGAGTTGTAATGGGGTTGAAATTATGGTCGATAGAAGTTTTAGAGATAAAGTCGTTGATGTCAAAAGGAAATGCGATAGGATTATGATGATTAAGCTTGTAGTGGGGGATCTAATTTTAAATATCCTTAGTGTGTATGCACCTTAAGTTGGACTATTATCAAATGAAAAGAACCAATTTTGGGAAGACTTGAAGGAGGTTCTGAGAGGAATCCTACCAGAGGAGAAGATTTTCCTAGGAGGAGATCTAAATGAACATGTTGGTAAAAACAATGGTTTTGATAGAATTCATGGTGGTTTTGGTTATGGGACGAGAAATGAGGCTGGAGAAGATGTTTTGAACGTTGCGTTAGCCTATGATTTAATGCTAGCGAACACTTTTTTCTGGAAAAGGGAGTCTCATCTTATCACGTATCGTAGTGGCCAAAATTGTAATCAAATTGATTTCTTTATGGCTAGAAGGGAAGATAGAAATTCGTGTATTGACTACAAGATCTACCCTGGAGAATGTGTGATGACACAACATAAGTTGGTAGTTCTAGAGGTTAGGTTCAACAAAGTTCTTAATTTGAGGAAGAAGGCTCAAAACCCAAGGATAAGATGGTGGGAGCTAAAGGAGGAGAAACATATAGAGTTTAAGGAAAACATGTTACGTGAAAGATCGTGGAAGTTTATTAGAGAAACTAATGAAATATGAAATAAGATGACTATGTGTGTTCAGAATGTGGGAAGGAGAGCGTTATGTGAAAGTAAAGGAAACAAAGTCCTTACAAAGGAAACATGGTGGTGGAATGGAGAGGTGCAAAAGGCTATTAAATAGAAGAAGAAATGCTTTAGATCTTTGCATGAGTGTCCCAATGATGAGAATTTGCAAAAGTTTAGAGTAGCGAAAATAAATGTAAAAAAAGCAGTGCGGGAAGCTAGAGGCAGAGTTTTTGACGATTTGTATAAAAATCTTGAGAGCAAGGATAGGGAGAAAGATATTTACAAATTTGCAAAAATGAGAAATAAGAAGAGTAAAGACCTCACCCAAGTTAGATGTATCAAGGATGAAAATAAAAAACTTTTGGTAAGGGATGAAAATGTAAGCGAAAGATGGCTAAACTAATTTCACAAACTTTTTAATGGGAATGGAGACAAGAGTGAGATGGATTTGGATGACGTTTTTGATGATCTGAATAAAAGATTTGTACGTAGAATTAATACACATGAAATTAAGGAGACTTTAAAGAGGATGAAGAATAATAAAACTTTGGGACCTGATGACGTCGCAATTGAAGTATGGAGAGGTTTGAGAGATGTGACAATAAAATGGTTAACAAATTTTTTAATAGAATTCTTCAAACAAATAAGATGTCAGATGCTTGGAGGAAAATTATGTATGTGCCTATTTACAAAAATAAGAGAGATATTCAAAATTGTTCAAACTATAAAGGCATCAAGCTCATGAGTCATACTATGAAGTTGTGAGAGAGAGTTATCGAACATCGCCTAAGGAGGGAGACCAAGGTTTTCGTAAATCAATTTGGATTTATGTCAAGAAGATGTACCATGGAAGCTATCTCTTGATGAGACAATTAATGGAAAGGTATAGGAAAAAGAAGAAAGATTTACATATGTCGTTCATAGATTTTGAGAAAGCATATGATAGAGTCCCAAAAGAGGTCTTATGGTGGATTTTTGAGAAGAAAATGTAGCATTGAAGTATGTTAATGCAATCAAGAATATGTACGATGGGCTACCACATGTGTGAAAGCTTGTAATGGAACATCAAGGTATTTTCCTATCACGGTAGGTGTTCACCAAGGTTCAGCTCTTAATCCTTATCTCTTTGCCTTATTGATGGATGAACTAACGAAAAATATTCAAGAGGAAGTGTCGTGGTGTATGCTTTTTGCAGATTATATTGTGCTTATTGATGAGACCAAAGATGGTGTGAATAGGAAATTGGAATTGTGGAGAAACACTTTGGAGTTAAAGGATTCACGATAAGCAAGAGCAAGAAGGAGTATATGAAGTGTGAGTTTTCGAGAGTAAGAGATGGTGATCAAGATATAGTGCATCTACTTGGTCAAGAGGTATCCAAGAAAGATGTTTTTAAATACTTGGGGTCAATGCTGCAAAAAGATGGTGAGATTGATGAAGATATAAATCATAGAATTAGAGCAGGGTGGATGAAATGACGGAGTGCATCAAGGTTTTTGTGTGACCGCAAAATTCCTCTTAAGCTGAAAGGAAAATTCTATAAAACAGTTGTAAGACCCGCAATGCTATATGGAGCGGAATGCTGGCCAACACATAGGCAACATTGATAAGAAATGAGAATGAGAATGTTAAGATGGATGTGTGGATATACAAAGATGAATAAGATAAGAAATTAGAATATTCGAAGGTATCAGTGATACCGGTATGTGAAAAGATGAAGGAACATAGATTGAAGTGATTTGGACACGTTATGAGACGACCACTGAATGCTCATGTAAGAACAAGAGTTTGTTACCAAGAGTTCGATACAAAGAGAGGTAGAGATCGACTGAAACTTATCTGAAAAAAGGTAGTTAAACAAGACCTAATGGAGTGAGATATAGATTGGCGGACGATATATTTTAGGACGAAGTTGAAAAAAGCTATAAACTTGGTGGATGATTAAACTCATTAGTAATTCTATGTTCCATTCATTTCCTTGTTTTAGTTATTTTCTCTCCATTTCTTTATTTTTCTTTCTGTCACATTTACGATTTATCATTGGGTTTATCTACCACCGACCCTAATTAAATTGAATTAAAGATGTTGTTGATGTTGATTAAAATTATAAACGTGTACTAATTAATCCTAGTCCATACAATTATTTCCCCTCCAAATATCCAAGAATCATACGCTGTCGTCCCCCCTAAAAGGTATATTAGAGCCTAGTGTTACAAGCGGACACAAATTTTAAAACCTTCGAGTTAAGAAAATCCTAGATGAAAATTAACTATGCTAGAGAATACGCATAAAATCACTGAATTGATAACCTCCTTGGAATCTTTCTTACGTGTACCAGTTTGGGGACGTTTTTCTCCCGGCCATCCAATCCTTTTTAATGTTTGTCTTGTATAATTAAATGAAAAACCTATACGTTCATTTCATTTTAGGGTGTGATAAAAAAATGATAAAAACTTATATTATTTAAATAGTATTTCTTAAGTTGATAAAAAAGTTGTCAAATAATATAATAATTCATAAACTCTATGTAACTTTTAAATATAAAAATAATTCAAATATATATAAAAATTTAAATAAAAGAATATTTTTAAATATTATTTGTGATGAAATAATCACTTGATAATCATATAATTTTTTTAAAAAACACAAGCTAAACCAACTGGTAGTAGCGTGTTTGGATTGTATTAGGTTTTAAGGGAAAGTCATTTTTCTCCCTTTTCGTAAACTCCTCCCTCAATATATTTTCAAATACAAATTGTTTTGAAGATAAAATTAAGTATTTTTGTTTTATTTAAATAAAATATACTAATCCAAACACACACATTGTTTTATTTAAATATTGTTTGGGAAAAATTATTTTAATTTAATAACATAAATTGAATTAGGAAATTCCAATGCATTATAAGTAGTTGGAATTAGATCTCTTGACCGCTTTTGAGTCTTTTTTCCTTTCTATATAATAATAATAATAATATAGGTTCAATCAGCAAAAGATAAATAATAATAATAACAACAACAAAAATTGTGTGCATTTACGCATAACTTTGATAATTTAATTTATATATCTTTTTTTGAAGAGGAGATTTTTCTCATAACCCGTGGAAAATTCTTTAATTAAAAATCACTGTTTGTCTAATTTTTAATTAAATAATCATTATAAAAACAAAAAAAAATTAAAATATGGCTTAAGATATGGCTTTCAATATTCCTTACATTACTAAGCATTAGTAAGAATCACCAACCGCAGAATTCAATCAAGGAAAAAATTAACTTAGACAAAGTTATTAGAAAACTATTTTACCACGACATAATGATTATGCTTACAAAAAGCACGAGAGGTTTTCAAAACACATGAGTAAGACACCAAGCCACCGCATAGAAAACCATGATAACGATCCTATTAGCACTGAAATCCAACAATATCTGTCAACCAGGGCGTAAACAATGTTTCTCCCTTCGTTAGTAATGTAAACCAAATTAATAGCTAACTACCTTAAGAATCTTACAATTTTAACAGCTCCGCATAAGTAATATGAAAATTTTCAAAATGCTTATAAGAATGGAATGCATAAAACTAAGAAGACTCAAGTCGTTCGAGTAAAAAAATATACACAAAATGAACTTCGAATAAAACCCTAAATCACACATATAGGTACCTCAAGTGGTCGGAGAAGGTTGAAGCGGCGGAATACAGATGTTGAAGGCCGCGGAATACAGAGTTTGAAGGCGGCGAAGCTCACTCAGAGTCAACAATGTAGGGATTCAAAACAGAGTGCAGGTAGTTGAAATAATGAGAGCAATTAACACGAAAGGGGGAAAACAGAGCAAAATATAATACAAAATGAAAGACAAAATTTTCCCTGATTTAATAATGAAAATATATCTTATGATGCTCATGCGGTTTGGCCTTGAAAATATTGAGTCACCTTGCAAGTTGGGATAGTAAACGACACCACAACGTCCAGTCCTTCTCTTAGGGAGTTCTATTGTACATAGGTAATGGTGCTGTGGCGAAAAATAAATAGTTTGACCCATTAGGTTGTAAATGGAATTGCATAAGAAAATAAACCTGGACATTCAATATACATACAAAAATACCTTTGAAATTATTCATACTTGAATATGAATTTAGTTCTCGTAGTATTTTTTAATCAATGTAAGTTTTTTTTTTTCTCTCTTTTCTTCTTTTTATTTGTTCACATTTAATTAAAAGTAAATTTTGTCTTTTTTTTTTGTTTTTAGAAGTTTAAGATAATATTAATTATTATTTTTCAATTATTTCTCTTTATCGTTTTACGAAATAAAAACATAATAATGGTGATATCAAAGTTAAGAAATTAATATAAATAAAAATGTTAATTATATTTTATAATTTAT
>PYAF01000591.1:422292-433082 GCA_007407185.1 Glycine tomentella
CTTTAAAATAAACAATAATTAAATAACAAATTTAAAGAAAAAATAGGTTTTATGATAAAATGATAATTTTAGCCAACTATAAAAAATAAAAAATGTTAAAAATAAATTTTTTGACACATTTTTTAAAATACATTCTCTTTTATTCATTAAAATTAATAATATATTTTAAATAATTAAAAAATATGTTTGAAAGAATATATTAACACGAGTATGTTAACATCAATTTTTAAAAAAACGGATGTTAACAAAGTAATGTTAACATCGATTTTTTAAAAAATTGATGTTAACATTACTTCATTAATATTACTTTTTATCGATTTTAAAAAAATTAATGTTAATGAAGTAATGTTAATATTAATTTTTAAAAAATCGATGTTAACACGTTCATGTTAACATCATTTTTTTAAAAATTGATGTTAACAAATTAACGTTGACATCAGTTTTTTAACTCTGATGCAACAAAGTAAAGTTAACATCGAATTTTAAAAAAATTGATGTTAGCTTGGATATATTAACATCAGCTTTTAAGAAATTGATGTTAACATTGATATGTGAACATTAGTTTTTAAAAAATTGATGTTAACGAAGTAACGTTAACATCAAATATGCCATCATATTTTTGTTAACATCTGTTTTTGAAAGAACAAGAACTGATGATATATTATATTCCTATTTTGTAGTAGTGTTTGTGACCTCATTTAGGTCCGATTTGTATGAACCATGACATATTTTCTATTGTGATCTTGATGCGTTCTCTCACGACCTTAATACGGATTTAAGGTTCCATTGTATGTGTTTGATTTTGATTTTTGATTTTATTTATTTTGTTTTGATTTATAAGGTTTCTCATTTAATATATGTTTCATTTAATATGTTTTCTCTATATAATTTTGTTTCTCTTTAAATGTTTTTGGTATCACTTTGTAAGCACATCATAAGATTCATACAAGTTTAAAAATCAGTAATATTAATATAGGAGCCCAAATGAATTATCAGCGTATTTTCACTACAAATTTAAAGCTTTGAATTAGAACGGATACACAAGAACCTTATAAAGGGGAGTTGGATTTTTTTTTTAAATTTCTTTATAGTTATTTAAATGTCTAATTTTTAATAATTTTTTTAAAAGAAATACTATTTTTACACATAAAATTAAAACTAATTTTTATATTAAATGATAAAAGATCTTAATTATTATCATAATAACAACAAACACACAACTAAATTTATGTAATTTTACATTAATTATCATTTAATCATTATAATAAAACAATAAACACAACTAATTTATACATTTTTGTACTAATTATATTAATTATTATTATAATAATAACCTACAAAATTAATTTTGTATAACTTTTATATTAACTAACTTTAAAATATATATGTATACAGGTGAAAATTTTTAGGGGGCCCTTTAGATTCGTCCAGCTTTGAACCATATGTGATAATTTTATTTAGAATCATTTGTGGGTTGATGCATTGAACATCTTGTTGTAGTTATTTGTGTTTTGAAGGTGTTTTAACAAAATATTGTAAATTCTCTTATGTAATGTACTCTTAAAATATTTTGAAATTTTGTAGATGAAAAATAGTTAAAAATAATGTTTAATATATTTTTGAATTATTAAAAATTATCTAATATTTAAATATAAATAAGATAACAAATGATTTTGGATTAATATAAAATTTTGTATATGTAATTTATGTGAAAAAAACTTTCAATTCAATGGTGAGTTTTAAGAAAATATTATCCAATTAAAAATTATAGAATGTTGTAATAGATAATAGTTGTCAAAGTTATATATGTTTATTTTTGGTAAAGTTTACTATTAAAATTATCATTTAAAAATACATTTAAAAATGAGATTTTGCACTAACTAAGAAATAATCATCCTAAGAAAATTTAAATACATGATATTTGAATTATTTTATCTAAACAAACTATTTAAGAAATTAATGAAATTCAATTGAATGTAATCAAAATATTATGTATTTCAAATTCTTTATAAGTCTAAAATTCCCCGTCAAACCATAGGGTAAGGATTACTTTGGATCAAGATTTAAAAAATATTGTTTACCAATTATTTTAATTACCTCGTTTTTAAGTTATTTGAATTTACTTTTTTTATTCTACCTCCTACCTTTCTCTCGCACCTCTTTATAATTTCCTACATTTTGAATTTCCTATTTTTTGATAAATAATATTTTTTAATATATAATACGAGAAAAGTAAAATCTTGTGTATTTTTCATGCAAAAAATTTACATGGCCAATCCATAAAAAATATATTGTTAATATAACTTTTAAAATAGTTATGATAAAAAAAATTAACATACATAATAATTTATCAATAAATGACAGTATAAAAAATATTGATATATAAACTATTTATTTATATGAATGTAAAATATTAAAATTCACATTTATTTTTAAAAAAAGTAAATCATACTAACTATTCGTGAAATTCTGTGAAATTACACAAACTTTTCATGACTGTCTCTGCCTACACCAACTTCGTAGTTTTTGAAAAATATACATGAATATTATGTATTAAATTAATTCTTCCTAATTGTTTGAAAGATAGTGCAAACATGGCTCCTATAAGAAAAGTTAATATAATGGCTTAAAAATCAATAAAATTAGTGTGATTTCAAACATAATTAGTATAATTTGCTCAAACAAAAAAGTGACCAAACATACGTTATGACAATAATATAAAAGGTAATTGTACTTAGATGTAATTTCTTCTTGTCTCAAAATTAATAAAGTTTCTTTTGGTCATAATTGGGTTTTATTTTTAAAGTTTAGTATTTTTTAATCTCTATAGTTTAAAACACCTCATTTTGATCATATAATTATAATTTTTTTAACCCTTTTAATCTTCGTCCTCAAAGTATTGACATCTGTACCCTACTATAAATTACGACTGACAATGTAAAATTGTCAAGAAAACAAGCACATTCACAAGACTCTTGACATCTCCATAAAAGTTGCCACGAGTGACTTTGCTTCAACTATGGTGTACAAATCACCACAAGATAACCTTGTTTTCTTAATTTATCGCGGTTAAAAATTGAGAAAATCTCTTTTTGACAAATTTGCATCACTAGTTATAGTGTTGTAGTAGTTTTAAAAGTATTAAACAATTGTAGCTATATTTACTAAAATATAAAATTGCTATCAATAATATGTTAATTGAGTAATATTAGACTCGTTTTGGTTAAGTAAGGTCTTGAATTTAAATTTAGTAGATGAAGAAAATGTGATTGGGAGAAGAAAATCCCACTAAAAATAACCAACCAAATTGTTCGATAAAGATTAATCATCCACAAAATTAATATCCATAAATAAAAATAAATTACTATACTTATAGAAAGAAAAAATAATTAAACTTTTATTTACTAATTTGTCTAATAAATGGTAGGAAATTAAAATTTTAAACTCTAATTCTAACTGGATATCAATGTATAACAAACTATAATTCTAACAAATGTCTAACAAGTACATCAAACGTTTGTCCTTCATGTACACTCCAGATTTTCTTTCCATGTTTTCCGCAGGCTTGGGGCTCAGAAAATTCCAAAAAAGGAAACATGAAATGGGACGAGGCACTTGAAAACTAAAAAAGAGAGGGGAAGGGAGGAGAAGAGAGGGAAGAAAATGAAGTAATAGAGAGAGAGAGAAGTAATGGTGTATTGGAGATTTGGAGTGGCGCAGATTGAGGAGTAGTGAGTATTTATGGGTGGCGTAGGAAGAACACTTGTGGATGGCATTCGTAGCTTCTTCCATCGTTGCAATTCTATTATCTCTCACATTCACCGTCACAACAACAAAAACAAAAAGAAGAACAAGAACAAGAACAACAATGCCAACAACAACAACAACAATATTAACAACATTGTCTTTGTGAGACATTTGCGTGCCCAGTTGGCCAACGTTCCCACTCAGCAAACCCCTTCCTTTAACCTTCTCAAAGTCCCCAAACGCTCCCATTTCAAATCTCCTTCCATGGATCGTAACAAAAAGGTCCCTTTAAAAAGATACTTCTTTTTTATGGGTTCCATAACATCATGCCTTTTCCGTACTCTAGCTTTATTTGGGTAATGGGTATTGTTCAAGTTTCAATTTTTTCCAGCCCATCTTTTCTGCCTTTTTTGTTATTTGCCATTTATTTATTCTGTGTTAGGTATCACTATTTTGGTTTTGACTTGTGTGTTTATACACGCCCCCCCCCCCCCTACACACACACATATATATAAATCATGGCATAGAGCTATGTTTAATGTCATGTCATATAGAATCCGGTTTGTCTGGGAATATGCAGAAGGATGGGGACTACTAGAGAGGTTTGATTGCAGAGATTGTAACTGATTCATTTGGTGCTTCTTTCTGGTTATGATAAGAAACTAAGAGGTAGCAGTTGACAATTATTAAGTTAGCCTGATCATGGTGAACTTTCCTTTCCTTGCTATGTTTTCTTGTAAATGGGAAATGAAGAGAAAGAGACATAGTTAGCAATTAGCATATTTTTTTATTTATCCCCCATGCACTCATGACTTAAGGCAAGAGTTTACTAACATGGTGTGATATGGTTGGCAAATAACCATGCCCCTCAAGCATGTGCTCAGGGGTTCGATCCCAGGTCTCAACATCTATTAGAAAAGGTCAACCCCTTAAATGAATCTTCTTTTGGGTTAGTGTAGGAACTATTGGATTTATGCGGAAGCGATTTAAGGACCTAGTACATTGGTATGCTTACCGAATCATCAACATTTCATAAACACACAAGGAATACTACCTCTCGGGAGTGCTAATCTTTGGATGATCTCCCACGCCTTAGAATCCTTGCTACACCTATTGATGGTAGAACTTCCAGACTATTTCTCAAGGGGGAGGGAATATCTCTCAAGGGGGAGGGAATAGTGTGTGGGCACTTTCTCACTATCAAGAGATGACCTTGCCTTTGTGACTACTCTCTTAAGGTAGAAAGGGTTAAATGTAGAATATATATGGGTTCCTAGAAAATCTAACCCTAAGGTGTAATGGGCTCTAGGTTTCTTGGGCTCTTCTTACACACTAGGCCCTATTTGGCTTTAGCGAAAGAGCAAAAATCCAGCAGTTAGTCTTTGGCTCTTGGCCAGGGATACATTCGACACCTAAAAAAGGCAGTAGTTTGTTGTGCTATCACAAATTGCGTATAACATGAAGAAGTGTCAATTTTATGTAAAGTGTGAGATTGTCTGCTATTTGACTATCCCATATATGTTCTAGTTATACTTTTTGATGCTTCCTACATGTGTTTTACATCTATTACCATAGAACTTGCAGTAGGTTGAAAGACAACCAAACTAAGTTCTAGTGTACTCAAATTGTCTTTACATTTTATTTTCCTATTTTTACATAATGATTTGTGGTTTATCAAACAGGGTGCACTGGAGGTAGAGTTTTTTACTGAGTATGGAGAGGCAAGTAGGTATGAGATCCACGAAGTGATTGGAAAAGGGAGCTATGGTGTTGTGTGTTCTGCCGTAGACACTCATACTGGGGAAAAAGTTGCAATTAAGAAAATCAATGATGTTTTTGAGCATGTGTCGGATGCCACACGGATCCTAAGAGAAATTAAACTCCTTCGTTTGCTCCGACATCCTGATGTAGTTAAAATTAAGCATATAATGCTTCCTCCGTCACGACGGGAGTTCAGGGATGTCTATGTTGTGTTTGAGTTGATGGAGTCTGACCTTCATCAAGTAATTAAGGCAAATGATGATCTTACCCCCGAGCACTACCAATTTTTCTTGTACCAACTTCTTCGAGGCCTCAAATTTATACATACAGGTATCCTTGTAATTAAGTCTTTGACTGTTGCAGATAGTGATCTTAAACTAAAATAACATTTTTTCTTGCAGCAAATGTGTTTCATCGTGACTTGAAGCCAAAAAATATTCTAGCTAATGCTGATTGCAAACTAAAAATATGTGATTTTGGACTTGCTCGAGTTTCATTTAATGAGGACCCATCAGCTATATTCTGGACCGTAAGTATTCTAGCAAATTAATGCACTTATTAGTTCTGTTTTGCTTCTGCTTCTGTCTTGTAAGATTTTCAGTTGGAAAGTGCAATCAAATTCATTATTTCTGTTCCAGAATCATCCTTCTGAACATTTTGCTGACTGATTTTACCTACCTCTTACTAAGGACTATGTTGCAACTCGGTGGTATCGTGCACCTGAACTATGTGGTTCTTTTTTCTCAAAAGTAAGCCTTTTGTATTCTTTGCACTTTGCTTCCCCCTTTTCTGTAGTTTGTGACATGTATCTAAACTGTTATTGCTCCACATGTGATTATGCTTAATTATGTGTAATGGTCCAATTCTCTGGTTATACCTTTCCATTTTGAATATTATCTTACATAAAAATACTTCTAGAATTTAGAGTTGATTTTCTAATTTCCTTGTAGACTGTGTATATATATTTTTATCAAATATCAATTTATATGATACATATGTCATTCTGTTTTAGTTGCTTCTTCATTATCCTTTTGCAAAGCCTTTTAAGCACTAGATTGGTTACCTCTTCAATCCTCCTCTACCGGGGTTGTGTATGATTTATGAAGTTGAATATATTTAAGTATTGGAGTACGTGTGTAATTTCAAATCCTTGCTTTTGCAGTATACCCCCGCAATTGATATTTGGAGCATTGGATGCATATTTGCAGAAATGCTCATTGGGAAGCCATTGTTTCCTGGAAAAAATGTAGTGCACCAATTGGATCTCATAACCGACCTTCTTGGTACTCCTCCTGCTGAAACCATTTCTAGGGTCAGTTTATCCAAATCTATTCTACGTTTCTTAACATCAATAGGTAAACTTGTGACAGGCTGTAATGCTTAATGATATTAATTCTAAGCTTCTATTTTTCCTGTTCCAAAATACTTCATGTCTCATGTTTTTCTGATCTACCCTATGACTTGTTGTAATAAGTGTCTTTCATGCTTACTTTATTTCTTCCCACGTGTCCTCTTGTTAGTTATTTTTTATCTTGTTTTACAGATTCGTAATGAGAAGGCTAGAAGGTACCTTGCTAGCATGCGGAAAAAGCAACCTATTCCATTCTCCAAAATATTTCCAAATGCAGATCCATTGGGTCTTAATTTGCTGGAGCGGTTACTTGCATTTGATCCTAAAGATCGTCCAGCAGCTGAAGAGGTTGATCTTCAGTTACCTAGATAACTACCGAAAGGGGAATTTTGTTGAATGTACCAAATGATTATCAATTATGCAGATAATTTCCAAGGTTCCTTACTTCTTTGTTATGCCTGTGTTTGCAGGCACTAAGAGATCCTTATTTCCATGGTTTGTCAAATGTGGACCGTGAACTGTCGTCCACTCAACCCATTTCAAAGCTTGAGTTTGAGTTTGAGAGGAGAAAATTGGCCAAAGATGATGTTAGAGAGTTGATTTATCGAGAGGTATGGCCATACATTTCAACGACTTGATTCAATTTAATAATTTATTGTCTTCTCCTCTGTGCCTTGGTAATAATGAGTTATATATTTGTACTAAACAGATTTTAGAGTATCATCCTTTGATGCTCGAAGAATATCTTCGTGGTGGAGAACAAACACGCTTCATGTATCCAAGGTAGGTCAGTAATACTGACTATTGAGAAGTTCAGTCTATTTCTTCTCTAACTCGATAGGTTTTCAGATTTCTGATAGTGCTATCATATGATTGTTTTTGAACAAAATATCACCCTAAATATTATGTATTTCTAGTCTTGACTTTGGAACTTGTTCTATTATTGTTCATAATTGAAATAATTTTTCCTGCTTTATAATATGCTCATGCTTCATCTCCCTGTATTTATTGTGTAGCTTTGATATTTATAATTATGGCTTCTATCATAAGATTATTTTTGTGGGTTTTAAGGATTTTTTTGAAGTTACTCTTTGTGCATGTCTTATGGCTTGTTTGTTTGACACTTACAATCAATTTCTTATGCTGTGCACATGTTTCAATGTAAAATAAATGGTTGAATTTAATTAGGGTACACCTCAATTACATTAATCAATTCTATCAAAATCAATTCCACTCAACTTTATACCAATCTGGCTCTTGGTGGAACTTCTACCTTATCCCAATGATTATTAGTCTGTGTTTCATGATTCGTGGATTGTATTGTGATGGTCTGAAAAATGGCACGTCCATGTGGGTAGTTGGGATGAATCCATCCCCTGCCTGAGCCTGAACAGCGTATGTATTTGAAAAAATAATGGCTTCATGTGTATCCGAAAACAGATGTGCTTGGAAGATATTTCTGTCCATCCCCTTTGGCGTGCTCTTTAGGAATGAGACAAAATATTGAGCCAGCTTTTATGGTATGCTTTTCATGATACCTGATTTTATAACCATTTTTGTCAGGAGATTGTTGTTGCACCAAAGTTGAGTTAGATTTTTTCTTCACAATTTCTTAGAGAGCTAGAGCTTCCATTAGCAAAACATTTGGCATGCATGTTTAGCTTTTGTTGATGATTCTTGAACAAGTTTTGAATCTTGAGAAGCAACTGATGGTTGACTGTCTTTTTTCTGCATGTCATCTAAGAACTGTGTAATGTGGGATCTTTAAAACCATTGCTTTCTTGGAATTTTTATCAGTAAGTTTGCATTATCTTTTTGCAGTGGGGTTGACCGGTTCAAGCGACAGTTTGCACATCTTGAGGAGCATTATGGAAAAGGTGAACGAAGCACTCCATTGTTGAGGCAGCATGCCTCCTTACCTAGGTAAGTTTTGGTTAATCATCTAGCTTCCTAGACAGTTTCTAGATCCAAATTTGGTAAACCTGTTCAAATACTTGATTTGCAGACTTACACTAACAACAGGTTTTTTGTCTTGTCCTTTTGGAGGTTTATTTTATATCTATTTTTTTTTATTACCATCATGGATTTTAAATTATAATCCAGATTTGTATCGTCTTTACAATCTTCATGGATGAGGCTGGCAGTTCTGCCTGCAAACTTTGTATCATTTAAGTATCATGCATTACTATTTCAATTAACATTTTGCAGAGAGCGAGTTCCTGCTCCCAAGGATGAAAATAATAAAAAAAATGATGTTGAAAATCCAACTGGAGCAAATCTTCAGAGTCCTCCAGGGTATGATGGGACAGATTCTGGAAATCTAGATGCACAACATGGACCCTCCAGGCCAAATTGCAGCGCACGTAGCCTGTTGAAGAGTGCCAGCATTAGTGGTTCAAAGAGTATAGATGTGAAACAAAGTAAAGTTTCAGAGGTAATTAACTCTCCTTTCAAGTGCTGTCCTTTTATTGTGTGGAATGGAATGGTACTAGCTGGAGAGTTTGATATCATTAGAATATTCAATAATCTATGAAGCACCGATACTTTCATTTGCTTCATGTATTTGTATTTATATCCGATATCTGATACGCTTAAATACTTTACCGATATGTGTATGTGAAGTATCGAAGCCTTTAACAATAGTTATGAAAATCCATTACAACTAGATATGAGACACAACAGTATGTCTAATATAAAAGCGCAAAAGTATTATTCCTTAATAAAAAATGGAAATTGTTCTCTTAATGAATGATTTCAAGAAAAGAATACGATTGATATCATTCCTATTTGTAGACAATTGGAAGTGACTCACGATTACCATAATTCAGTAATGCTTAGAAAGTATGTTCTTAATTTAGATTTGCATATATTTATTATGTTCTATGATTTTTATACATCCAGATAGGTATCTTTAACAAGTATTGAATCTTATAGTATATTTTTAGAATAATCGTATTGTACTTGATGCATGTATCATATATACGTGTATCATAGCCAATAATTGATTATGAATTATGATTTCCTTGTTCTATCAAGCATACACAATACACATCTTCCTTCAAATGATCTATGTTTATTGCCAATTTTTTACTCTTTGACATTTCTCCTTTGGTTATGTTAACCCTATTTCTATTTCCACAGGAGGAGCCACTTACAGAGGTCAACGATGAGATTCTGGATGAGTTGACGCAGAAGGTTGCTTCCCTCCATTCTTAGTTCAAATTTAATTCATGATTTTATTCTAACTTTCCTACTCTCCTTTCCACAAGAGAGAAAATGAGTAGTTGAATAGAAACTCTTCACATTTTTTTGGGGGGTAGAATCTAACTGTAGGGCTTTGTTGTATTGAACTACCATTTCGTATTACCACTGGAAGTCATGCAAGTATTTAGTTGTGTAATAGTACTCATTATTGCAACACAATGTATTATAGGGATGGTGCCAATTACCTTAATTTCTTATAAGAATATTAGTAGAAATTGCTCTTGCTTTGCATGACTTTGAAGGCGTCAATTTCATGCATATTATCAATATTCTCATCATAGATGCACAGGATGCTTGAAAATGTTGTCATGCGTAATTAGGAATGATATAGTTTAGATATGATATCAGTGCCCATTTTTTTATACTTGTTGTTACTAAATCCATACTTGCTTGGTTAATAATTTTAGTCTATTTCCCATACTTTATGAAATATGATGATACTACCTATATTGTATTTAAATTTAAATTCATTGTAAAAAGTTAATTACAAAATATAATGTGCATCTCTTGTTTACATCAAATAGAATATTTTAATAATTTCAAATAAAACATCATGAGTGTAAAATTACTAATTTATAAACATGCTTATATTCTTTAAGAAATGTAAAAAATCTGATATTAACACTAATTATTTTTAGTGATTTGTGAAATTAAAATAATATTTTTT
>PYAF01000591.1:433182-444371 GCA_007407185.1 Glycine tomentella
AAATAATATTTTTTTCATTATATAGTGATTTGGGTAATATTTGTTATATATAATAATAATGATTTGTGTAATATTGTTACTTTTATTTTAATATATTAACTAGTCTAAATAATACTTTTAATTTTCTTTTTATCTTTTTACTTAAATTCAATTTAGTCTTTTATTTTTAAAATTTAGTTAGTCATTTAATTTTAATATATTAACTATGTTAATTGGAAACTAATAGAATAATCAAATTGAACCAAATTTAAAAGATAAAGTGCTAAATTTAATTTTTAAAACATAAATGACCAAATTTTATCTAAACAAAAAGATAAAAAAACTAGAAGTATAATTTAACTTTAATTTTAATTACAAAATAACATCATAAACGCATAAAATGCAATATTTATTTTATTCCCTATAAGTACTAATAATGAAATCGAAACAGTAAATTATATTTAGGCATAGATCATTCTCTACTGTGACCACACTTGTCAAAGAAAGATCATCAATTGCTTCAGCATGAATGAAGTAAACCTCTGAGAGTTTCGACAAAACAAGAAGAAGAAAGGCTTGATAGTGTTGAAGCAGATGATGAGCAAAGATTTGTAGAGAAGTGAGAAAGAGACAACAGCATTCTCAACCAACTCAACGACGTGCATGATTTCAAGACTCAAAAATTGTCTGAGCTTGAGTGACAATGGGAGAGATTTGTGGCAACGGAGTGGTATTAGATCAGCAAAAGGAGCAATTTCCCACACTTCTCAAACAACTTAATACTGTAACATACTCCATCGAAAAAGTGCCACTACATGCTCATGAGTTTACTCGTGAAAAATATATCCTCTGAATGAACAAAAATAGTGCCACCACAAGCTATGATAGCAACAAGTGAACCCCAATTTCGGTGTGTCTGTTAGCTTCCTTTTCAAAAAAGAACATTATAATGTTAGTTAATACCAATAGAACTATATGAAGTGCCTCTTAACCTCTAAGTTGAATTTTTGTCTCACATGTTGTTTTCTTTGTTGTTGTGTTCATATGCAAATATGCATGTCAAACTGACTAGTATCATAATTCTTAAATGACTAAGTAAAAAAAAAAATCTTTTATTTTTCCTATGTTCTGATGCTGTCATCAAGTACATTATATATGTGTTCAATTATCCCTTATTTGGTGTCTTCTGGTCTTCTGATGGTTGCTTTTTGGTTTTGCTACAGATGCAATTATTTAAATTTTGCCAGAAACACACTATGTCTAAAATGCAAAGCAGAGGGGCCGAAGAAGGAAGCCAATACTATTGACGTTGAAAGGAAATTTTTTTGCTGACTGTCTATAAATTTAAACATTGGTAGCTTTCAGACATCAATATCGTAACAATTTTCTAATCTATCTTTATATTTTGTTACTATTTTTTCGTTTAATGTCTTTCATATTTCATGCTTCATCTCTTTCTCACAAGTTTTAGTTTTGTAAAGATATTTCATGACATAGTAAGCTTTCTTTCTTGGTTGGGTCCTTATTGAAGCCTTATCCAGAAAGTTAAAGAAACTTGTAATGTACAATTTGGCAGTGATTATTAACAGTAACTATTGCGCCCTGATTTTTTGGGGGATTTTTTTTTCTGTTTGGAATG
The DNA here is from genome assembly GCA_007407185.1 of Glycine tomentella. NCBI lineage: Eukaryota > Viridiplantae > Streptophyta > Magnoliopsida > Fabales > Fabaceae > Glycine > Glycine tomentella. Next base: position 434,801 of record PYAF01000591.1, read on the forward strand.
TACAATATTCTGAAATTTTTTAACATGATCCTTTTACTTAACACGAGTTTTTTTAATTAATTCAAAGATTTTTTTAATTATAAATATCAGAGTATTTAAAAATACCATTATGCTTGCTATCTGTTTTATGTCTTGTATTCTTTTACCAGAGTATTTGCATTTTGTTGGTCAGCTGCATTTGGCACTAATGAATAATATTAGGTCTCTCACTTTGCATTAATAATTGGATTCCTCGAAGCTTCAGTTTTAGAAGTTTTCTTCCCGCAAACTCATCCATATGATCCTATTGGGCAATCACTGGAATTAACAACATCATGATGTAACTATTCCAGTATATTATAGACTTGATTGTATGTTAAATAAGCCCTGTATATCTAATCTATTGTTGCTGCAGTCTAATCTATTCTGTGCATTTTATTGCTATGTTATGGAGTAATGGTGGAGGGATGAAGTTTTGGTCATTAGGGGTGTTTTAATGGCCATATATATTATGATTTTAATTGATTAAATCACACTCTTAACAAATATCTTCCCTTTATTTCTACTCTAATAATAGTTACTTGTTATGATACTACCTGCAAACATGTTACTGATATGCTATTACAACAATTTATTGCTCCTTTATGACTTTTATCCATCTCTAGCTAAAACTGTAAATCATGGGAAAATTTCAGCTAAAAGCCTAAAAGTAGTTACAACTTGAATGAGCAAGAGCAAAATTTATATTATATTATGATATTATGATTATTGATATCCAAGTATAACAGTAGACGACTAGAATCAATGACTTTTTAACAGATAAGGTACCGTCTCATGATGTTTTTTTATATGTAGATGTGGGTTTATGAATTATGCTAGGAACACGAAATGTTTGCGTTGTCCTGAGACAAGGCCTAAGAAACATCCTGGGGACTGGAATTGTCCCGGGTAAGTCATGTTTCTCTTCCCCCAACCTAAAAACACCTTGCTTCCCATCTTACATCATGCATAGCTGATTTCTTCCATTATGCAAGGAGTATGTAATCAATATGTTGACACTGGTTCTAAACAGTTTGTTCCATTTTTTAGTGGATGTTCCTATGTATGTAGGTGTGGGTTCATGAATTTTGCAAGTAAAATGAAGTGTTTGCATTGTCAAGAGCCAAACCCAAGTTCCAAGAAATATAGCTGGGATTGGAGTTGTCCCAAGTAAGTCCTTTGGTTTTCTTCCTTCTCTTCCAATCTTTCCTTGCACGCTTAAGGTTTCTTGTTTCATGTATTACTGCCAGTAGATGCGATTTCTAAAATTATGCAAGAAATATGGCTTGCCTGAAGTGCAATGCTGAACGCCCTAAATTAAAACTGTAACTGGATAAATAAAAAAAGAATGGTAAGGCCATGCTTGATTTATGAAAGGTGAAAGAAAACAAAAGAGAGAATAAAAACTAAAAAGTAAGACTATTTTTTAAATTGTTTGGTTGAGTAAAAAGTAAAAAAAGAAAAAAAAAGATATAATTATAAAATGACATAAATATCCTAAATAAAATAGATGTATAATATAAACCTTTCTCATTCTCATTATGTCCAAAATGAGAAAGAAGAATATTTAAGTGGGACTACAAATATTCTTTCTCTCTTTCACTGCTCCATGCCCTTCCAATTGGAGTGTTTATTCCCTCATCCATCCTTCCTCTCATTATTTCTATATACCAGAGGAACACTAAAAGGAAACAATTCCTTTGCATGGAATGAAAAATAACATTCAAGAAACCCACTGCCTAGTGCAACAAACACTTCAATCAACAATGTATATCCTATTAGCTAAGGCAGATTTCAAGCAGAATTCTAAAATATTATGCTTAAAAGATAAATTTGTCACAACTTCAGGGTAAGTGGTGCAATGGGGTAAAGATAAAAATAATGTGTAACAATATACTAAATTTTTACATACTCTTTTGCATGATAAAAGAGTTAATATATCTTCTCAAAGGGAATAAATCAAAACAGAATTTCTTCTATTATTAATGCTTCTTAAATACTGTCCCCATGAGCACTGAGAAACGATGGATGTGTTGGAAGATACTAAGTCAATAAGGAGATTAGGATTACCAAAGGAAGATGGGCAAAAGCCACATTAAGATTCTAAAACTCAACTAACAACCCAAGACTAAATGAATTAAAAAGACATTTGTTAATATAAACTTGACAGACAATGAGGTCACTGCTTTCAACTTCTGCGCTTGTCCTTTAAACGAGTTCATTAATAAAATGCAATTTCAAAGGGAACTAAAGTTTTTCACCTTCTATACTTTTAATATGACTAGCAATCAAAGTGCAGAGAAGAAATAGAAAATTATCAACTCTTAACATCTACCATGGAACAATGAAAACATCAGCTGCAAAGAGGCCACTGAATAGCCTAACTCCTCTGATCGAACAGATAAAAAATATACTAACCATTCACGTAAATACACAATAGAAATGTCATTTAGGGCCTGTTTGGATATAAGCCACTAGTGCTTTTGAGAGCTTTTTTACTGGAAATATAGAGCTTTTCCAATAGAGAAGCTCTGAAAAACACTTATAAGTAACCTTGTATCCAAACAGACTCTTAATATGTAACTGATGCGTGTCACTGCATATCCAATGTGGAATGATAAAAACATCACCAGCAGTGATGTCACTGCATAATCCAACTCCTCTAACCAAACAAATACAAAGTTTACAAAACCATTCATGTAAAGTCAACAACAATAGAAACATGATTTGATATGGAAATGAGGTGTGTGTCCTTTTATCTTTTCAGCAAGCCTCTACTGATCATTTCACAAAGAAGTTACTCTGCATTATCAGTCTCACCCTTTTCAAAGAGAGCACAGATAATTATTTCGAATGTTATAGCAATCAGGGGTGCAACCACTGTTTTCCATTTTGGACCACAAAGCAAATGCCTCATCAATCAACCACTCTTTACAATGCCCATTGATTATAATATTATATGTGTAAACATTTAGATGATAGCCTTTATCCAAAAGATCTTGAAAAACCCCTTGAGCATTCTTAAGTCTTTTGCCTTTGCATAGACCATGAAGAAGTATATTTAATGTGTACATATCCGGTTGAATTCCTTGATCTTTCATTAATGAAACTAAAAGCACTGTTAATGAAAAATACAGAGGCAATGAGCCCATAACACAATTCATCTTTTTTGATGCAATCAAAAGTTAAAAATATTGGCTTTTTGTTATCATCAAAATTCAGAATAACCTGATCTGAGACTAGAAACCATCTCACCTGGTTTATTCTTGCAATAGGCCTTTGGCAATCATTTCACGGAGAAGTTTCTCTGCCTTATTAGTCTCATCTTCTTCAAAGAAAGCACAAATCAATATTTTAAAAGTTATAGCATCAGGGATGCAACCATTGTTTTCCATCTTTGACAACAAAGGCAATGCCTCATCAAGCAACCCCTCTTTACAATGTCCGTTGATTATAATATTATATGTGCAGACATCTAGATGGTAGCCTTTAATCAAAAGATCTTGAAAAACATCTTTTGCATTCTTAAGTTTTCCCCCTTTACACATTCCATCAATAAGTATATTGAATGTGTACACATTTGGTCGAACCTCATGATTTTTCATTTTGTTGAACAATGCAATTGCCTTGTCAAGATGACTGTTTTTGCTTAAACCATCTATTAAGGAATTGTAGGTGATAACATCTGCACGTTGACCTCTATCATGCATCTCATCAATAAGATTCCAAAGATAAGAGATTCTACCAGATTTGCACAAACCATCAATAAGAGCATTGTAAGTCACTATATCAGGAATCATATTTTTCTGATACATTTCTTTATAGAGATTCAAGGCCTCATCCACCATTTTAATCTTACAGAATCTGTTAATCATGATATTGTAGCTGTAAACATTAGGAGTTACTCCCATTAGGCACATAACATTGAATACATGTTTTGCATTCTTCACATTCTTCACTCGACAGACATTCTTCACATTCTTCACTCGACATACGTAGCCATCCATTAAAGTATTATAAGTAATAACATCAGGTTTCAAACATGCTTTCAGCATCACAGCTAACACATTTTTGGCTTCTTTCATCTTTCCTTCTTTACACAATGCATCAACCAATATATTATAGGTACGGACATTTGGGTCGATGGTTTTCAATACCATCTCATTTAAGAACCCAATTGCTTCTTTCAGTTTACCAACAATGCAGAAGCCATAAATTACAGTAGTATAAGTGACAACATTAGCAGAAATTCCCTTGACAGGCATTCCAGAAAATAAATCGCAAGATACAGGTTTTATGTTTACATAAACAGTCAATAATTGTGCTGTACATTACCACATTAGGCTCATTCAATTGTCCATCAATCTTCCTCAGCAACTGGATGACAGCTCTTGTTTCTCCAATTTTACAAATCTCATTAATCAAAGTCCCGTAACTAACTTGATCGAGCTGAAATCCTTGTGTCAATGATGTAGATCTCTATCTCAACAAATCTTCAAAAACATTTTCGTTTCAAACTTAACAATGCTTCCATAGCCTCTAGGGTTCTTTATAAAACACTTATACGGTGTATCGTGATTAAAAGCAATTCACAGTGCATGTCAAAATTATTCTTATATGACAATAAGGAGCGCAATAAAATTACAATTTATTTTGGACAATGATAGTCTCCAATCCCATACCCATGAAATTATTTTTTGTTAGATAGAGACATGCAGAAGAGTGAGTTGGGATGAAAACCTTGAAACTGTAAATGCATTTGATTTTCTTGGAAGCACATCCATTGCAAAGACAAAGGCCGGTAGCCAGAAAATCCCTTCGCTGGTGTTGCTCAAGTTAAAGACAAAGGGAGCGGACTGTGCATTTCTTCCGTATTGGTCTGTTGCGGTGGAAACGAGCACCCTAGTGGCCGCGGTCTCCATCCCTAATGCCGGAAACCAGCCAACTAACTGGAATTGAGAAATCTATAAAAACCTGAATTTAAAATTTCCAGAAAATATAAAGACTAATGGTTCAAATTTAAATATATTTTTTCTCTATGCAATTTAACATTTTTTTTATATTTTTGTTTATGTATTTTAATTCTTATAAAATATGTTTATTTTATTTTTCGTTCTTTTAGATAATATTTTTTTGTACAATTCAAAATATTTTTTTACTATCCAAAATAAAAAAAAAACAAAATAAACATATTTTGTAAAAATAAAAATGAAAAAATTACAAAAATAAAAGTGAAAAAATAGTAAACTACAATTACAAAAATTATCTATAATTAAACACAATCCCTCTACTAAGTATGATGACTACCAAGTTCTAAATGCTTGGATAGAATCGTTTTCGGATTGCAAACTTCAAGACTCCATGAAATTATTGTTTGAAACTTAAACATAAAAATGGAGAAGATTAAGAAATGATAATGAATGACATCACGATCTGTAACAGAGCGATAGGTCGGAGGAGGATTTGCCATAAAGGAAAACTTTTTTGATAAGAATCAATTTGGTTTCACTCAAGAACCAACAAGAGGCTAAACTCTTAATGCAAGCAAAATATTTAATTTCATTAATCAAAGTTGTAAAAAAGTAGCATAGTCTGAGTACTCTGAGTACTTATAGAACTCAATCTCTAATAATCTCCTAAAAATGTAAGTTTAGGCCTATTTTTGGGAATATTAAAGCCCATTACAAAAACAAAACGATTCTAACCTAATGTAATCGATTAATACGACCTGTAATCGATTAAAACAGAGTGTTCCAGCAATGTGTAATCGATTACAGAAAGATGGTAATAGATTACAATAGAGTGTTCTAATGCTTTGTAATCGATTACGGAAAAATGGTAATCGATTACAACAAAATGTTGCAGTGCTGTGTAATCGATTACAACAGAGTGTGTAATCGATTACATAAAGATGGCAATCAATTACAACAAAAGAAATTGCTTAGTAATCTATTACAACAGACAAGACTTCTTTTGTGTTTGCACTGAATTGGTGTGCTTCTTTATGTTTGTCCACAAGATATAAGTTAGTTTTGATGTAGTCTTAAAGCTTGGCTTTGGACCTTGTCATTGGCTCCTTCAATTCATGGAGTGCTTCTAGAACTTCATGATCCTTGGATAGTCCTCTATCATCCCTCCTTCTTGAAAAGAATCCTTCCTCGGATTGATATTTAAAACACCTACATCACAAGAAGAAAGACCAACGACATTAAAACTAGAACTCACTCCATACTCACTTGGCAAGTCAATCTTGTAGGCATTGTCATTAATCCTCTCAAGGACCTTGAAAGGTCCATGACCCCTAGGTCGGAGTTTAGATTTCCTTTGGAAAGAAAACCTATCCTTCCTTAGATGTACCCAAACCCAATCTCCGGGTTCAAATACCATAGCCTTTTTTCCCTTGTTGGCTTGCCGTGCATATTACTCTATCTTCTTCTTAATTTGATTATGTACCCTTTTTCATGAAGATCCCTAACAAAAATGGTTCTAGAAAGTTCATCTTTTCTCAAAACAGAAAAATCATTAGGAAAGAGAATTAGATCAAGAGGAGATAAAGGTTAAAATCATAAACAACCTCAAAAGGAGAAAAAGAAGTGGTAGAGTTGGTTACCCTATTATAAGCAAATTCAACATGGGGTAACCATTCTTCCCAAGTTTTCAAATTATCTTTGATGAAGCACCGTAGGAGTTGTGATAGTGTTCTATTTACTACCTCAGTTTGTCCATCGGTTTGAGGATGACACATGGTGGAGAAAAGAAGTTTGGTTCCAAGTTTTCCCCACAAGGTTTTCCAAAAATGACTCAAAAACTTGGAATCCCTATCCGACACAATGCTCCTTGGTAATCCATGAAGACGCGCAACTTCTTTGAAGAAAAGATCCGCCACATGACAAGCATCGTCCACTTTGTGACATGGAATGAAATGTGCCATCTTGGAAAACCTATCAACAACCACAAAAATAGAATCCTTGCCTCTCTTGGACTTTGGAAGACCAAGTACAAAATCCATGGAAATATCGGTCCAATGTGAGGCAAGAATTGGTAATGGAGTATATAAACCATGATGCATGACTTTGGACTTGGCCTTATGTTTCATTTTAGGCCAAAAGAAATGTTCATGCAAAATGTTTAAAGTCTTTTCAACCCCAAAGTGTTCCATTAACCCCCTTTATGAGCTTCACAAATCATGAGTTCACGTAAAGAACTTTGAGGCAAACACAATCTTTTATTTTTAAACAAATATCTGTCATGCCTAAAGAACCCTTGGTGAGACCCCTTTTCACACAACTCAAACAATGTAGAGAAGTCATGGTCTTGAGCATACAAGTCCTTTATGTGATTAAATTCAAACATCATGGTTTCAAGCATGGAGGTTAAAGCATATCTTGCCTTGCTTGTGTTTAATCACATAATGAAATTGTTCCAAGAACTCCACCCATTTGGCATGCCTCTTATTAAGCTTTCCTTGGTTTTTCAAATGTTTGAGTGACTCATGGTCACTATGAATCACAAACTCCTTAGGAAGGAGATAGTGTTGCCAAGTTTGCAAAGCTCTAATAAGTGTATAAAGTTCCTTGTCATAGGTGGAATAATTCAAAATAGCATCCTTAAGTTTTTCACTAAAATAAGCAATTGGATTACCTTCTTGTAACAAAACCGCACCTATGCCAACATTGGATGCATCACATTCAATTTCAAAAGATTTGGAAAAATTTGGTAGAGCAAGAATGAATGCATTTGTCAACTTTTCCTTCAATGAATTGAAGGAATTCTCTTGTTCACTCTCCCACTTAAATGCCACATTTTTCTTAATAATGTCATTCAAAGGAGATGCTATGGTGCTAAACTCTTTGACCAATCTCCTATAAAAACTAGCCAACTCATGAAAACTCCTCACATCACTCGCATTTCTGGGTGTTGGGCAATCTCTAATAGCCTTAATTTTCTCATCATCCACTTGGACTCCTTTAGCACTCACAACAAAACCTAAAAACACTACTTGATTGGTAAAAAAATGTGCATTTATCGCTATTAGCAAACAAGCTTTCATGTCTAAGCACTTCCAAGACACTCCTAACATGGTAAAAGTGGTCATCCATTGTTAAACTATAAATCAAGATATCATCAAAGTAAATGACCACAAATTTGCCAATAAAGTGCCTCAAAACATGGTTCATGAGTCGCATGAAAGTGCTTGGTGCATTGGTTAAGCCAAAAGGCATGACCAACCATTCATAAAGTTCAAACTTAGTTTTGAAAGTGGTTTTCCATTCATCCCCTTCTCTCATTTTAATTTGATGGTGACCACTTTTCAAATCTATTTTGGAGAAAAGACAAGAACCATGAAGTTCATCCAACATATCATCAAGTCTAGGGATAGGATGTCTATACCTCACGGTGATGTTGTTGATGGGTCTACAATCCGTGCACTCCTATAAGCCGCCCTATTCGGAAGTGAACCTCTCGGAACAAAATCAATTTGATGCTTAATTCCTCTTAAAATAGGCAAGCCATGGGGTATGTCTTGTAGAAAGACATCCTCAAATTCCTTTAAAAGTGTAACAAAACCTTGAGGCAACTCAGGGGCAATAGAAGACAAGCACATATAATTGGGAATGAGTAAATACATTTGTTATCTAGCTAGCATAACTCTTTTAACCTCCTTAGGTTTGATGAACAAACTTTCTTTTATTTCCAATTTTTTTCCACTCTTTTTGTCTCTTTTCTTTTGTTTTCTCTTGTCACTTTTTTTGCCATCTTTTTCTTTTGGCTTTTCTCTCTCAAAGGACTCTTTTCTTCTTTGATTTTCTTTTCTTTTTCTCTTTTCAATCTCATTTTTATTTGATCCTCACACACCTCACTTGGAGACGAAGGTAAGAGTACTACCTTTTACCTTTATGAAGGAAAGAGTATCAATTGGTGACCCTATTGTGTACCACATCTCTATCATATTGCCAAGACACATGGCCGACTTCCATGGGAACCATATCACAAAGCACCTCATCCACATATTTGCCAATAGAGAATGTAAGTAATACTTGCTTATCCACCATAACTCACCATTGTCACTCAACCATTGCAATTTATAAGGTTTAGGGTGAAGGGAAGTTTTTAAATCAAGCATCTCTGCTAATCTAGTGCTTACAACATTGGTGCAACTTCCTCCATCAATGATCAGAGAACAAACCTTTCCACTCACTAAGCATCTAGAATGGAAAATGTTTTCTCTTTGTGTATCATCTCTATCTTTGCACAAGCTTCCCATAAGGCGTCTTACCATTAAAAGATCTCCCTCTTCCGGTCTAAGGAAACAATCATCTTCACCTTTGTAACATCCCAAAATTTTTAAACTATAGTTAAATATTAAAGCAAGTATTAGGCAAATTGATGCTCTATATTTGAAGGATTAATAAGAGATATTACGGAAATGTTTGAAGAGAAAGGACCATATTACCCTTTCCGTAAATCAGAAATGACAAAAATGCCCTTGAGGACAAAATGACGAAAACGCCCCTGGATATTTTGGAAAATTACAAAAATTGCCCTTAGATAT
>PYAF01000591.1:485462-506490 GCA_007407185.1 Glycine tomentella
AGTTTTTATCAATTCTAGTGTGAATTCTGTGTTGTATGTTTATTCTTGTTTGGACTCTGTGTTGTGTGCTTGATTTGACTGCATTACAAAGTCTTGGATTGATCTTGGATAAGGATATTCATTCTGGGTTTGTATTAAAGATCCTAAGGGCATTATAACTCTGATTTTAAACTCTGATATTGAAAGAAAGTTTTTTTTTAAATTACCATGGTTAACCAACCCTCTTGGTTAATTGTGAGTGTTCTTTATTTTTAACATATCTCACCCCTGTTTGGGGCTCATGTTGCAGGAACTAAGACAGAAGTCACTGAGAGATCCCAAGGCAAAAGGCCTGAGCTGGGATAGGGTGGTAGAGAACCCTAGGCTTAGAAGACCTAGCTTGTTAGCTCACATTTTGTTTATTTTGTCTGTATTTTGATACCTAGGGAAAATTTGTATAGTTTTGAGAATGGTGCGCCTTGTATATGATATAAATTCACCATATATGTATAAAAGTGTATTTATATTGGATTCAGGCTTCCTTTATTATTTATTTCCATGCTTGCTGCGTTCCTCTGATATTGTATAATGTGAATACGCCGATTGCACACGTGGTGTTACAATTGCAAACTTCAAGACTCCATGAAATTGTTGTTTGAAACTTAAACATAAAAATGGAGAAGATTAAGAAATGATGATGAATGACCCCACGATCCGTAACAGAGTGATAAGTCGGAGGAGGATTCTCTACAAAGGAAAGCTTCCTTGATAAGAATCAATTTGGTTTCATCAATAACCAACAAGAGGCTAAGCTCTCACTGCAAGCAAAATGCTTAATTTCATTAATCAAAGTTGTCCAAAAATAGTATAGTCTGAGTACTTATAAAGCTAAGTCTCTAATAATCTCCTAAACACGTAAGTATAGGCCTATTTTTGGTAATATTAAAGCGCATTACAAAAACAAAATCATTCTAACCTAATGTAATCAATTAATACGACCTGCAATCGATTAAAACAGAGTGTTCCAGTACTGTGCAATAGATTACAAAAAGATGATAATCGATTACAATTGAGTGTTCTAGTGCTGTGTAATCGATTTCAGAAAGATGGTAATCGATTACAACAGAGTGTTCCGGTGTTGTGTAATTGATTACATAAGGATGATAATCGATTATAACAGAGTGTGTAATCAATTACATAAAGATGGTAATAGATTACAACAGAAGAACTTGCTTAGTAATCTATTACAGATAGATGGTAATTTATTATAATATGCAAGACTTCTTTTGTGTTTGCACTGAGTTGGTGTGCTTCTTCATGTTTGTCCACAAGATACAAGTTAGTTTTGATGTGGTCTTGAAGAAACTTGACTTTGGACCTTGTCATTGGCCCCTTGAATTCATGGTATGCGTGTAGAACTTCATGATCCTTGGATAGTCTTCTATCAAAGTAACTGATTAAAGATCGATCTCAATCATTGTTTCAAAACTATTATATCTAATGATATGAATATTGTTTATCCATAAACTACTCACTAGTTGATTGTTCAGCTTAGTAGTAAACTTGGTTTAAAAACATCATAGACACATATTTTTGTTTTTTCCTATGTAATAACTTTTTTACATGGATTCTCCATAATAAATATGAATAATTTTGTTTTATACATAATTTAAGAGTAAATAGATATAATAATATATAATTATGGATCTTTATTTGTGACATTATTAGTTAAATATGATTCACAAATAATTAGTAGTATGATAAGATTGGATTATTTAAATGTCTATAGTGATTAATTTAGTCTTACAATTGGTCAAGACTTAAGAGTAAATAAATGTGTATATATAACTAAATATTTTTTAAGAGAATTATAAATATGTTTTTGTGATACTAAATGTTAAATATGTCTCGGAAGTGATTAATAATTTAATATTGTCTTATTAAAATGTTTCATTTAGCTTTAGCAACATGAACTGGTAGTTCAGTTTTTGATACTCCCTGAAAGAAACTATTGTGCTGACTAGCTTATGAAGAAATGAGGGTTACAAGATCAACAACTTTTGATTTTAGATGTTTGCCCTGGTCTTAAGAACAAAATGATGGCTAAAGCTCTAGAGTCTCCTTCACTAGACACAACTAATATTTTTATTAGTTTGTTATATTTCTGAAGCATAAAAAAGAGAGTAAATGAATGTGTATAATGTTATCAATCTATATTTTCAACATTAATGATTAAATGTCCCAAGTAATTAATATGTTATGAGGTTACTAAAATAATTAAGTGATTAATTATACTTTAAAATAATTAATTTATCGGGTGGATTACTGAGTAAATGTTTTCAGCGGAAAAATTATAACTTTTTTAAGATTTAATTATACTTTTAGTTTCTAGAATTTAAAATAAATATCTTTTGGCCCCCTAATGAAAATAAATCATTTTAATCTCTAAAATTTAAAAAATACGTTCGAAGTCTTTAAAGTCCGACAGCATTAATGAAAATGATGCAAAATGGTGACTTAGCAGTTAGCACTGACCAGTTGACAAATCTTAAATAATGTGATTAACCACTTTATATCACCGTTTGTCACCTGAACTCTAACGATTAAAAATATATTTTTTGAAATTTGAAGGATTTAGATATTTTTTAATATGATAAACAAAAAAAGAATTTACTTCAAATTTTAGGAATAAAAACATAATTAAGCTGTTTTTTAATAATAAGTATTTTCCTGTGTTACGTTCAAATCCAAAAAAAATGATATATTGCAAGAATACATTGCGTGAATGAAAGAATGATATTTTTTTTATATAGAATATAAAAGTATGATATATAGATATGAAACCTGTCCTATATATAGGATCATTTTACATTATAGTTTTACATCATTCAATAACTTTTTACTGGATAAGTATTTTACAAAATCTACCGTTAAATTGAAAGCTTATATCATGTAGATCACATGTATCAAATTTCACAAAAATTCGAAATCATTTGAAACCTAATTGATATGTATAAAAATTAACGGTATATGTACTTCTAAAATATGTAAAAATTGAGACTATTTGATTACATTCCAAATAATTTCGGATTTTTGTGAAATTTGATACATGTGATCTACATGATATAAGCTTTCAATCTAACGGTAGATTTTGTAAAATACTTATCCAGTAAAAAATTATTAAATGGTGTAAAACTATAAAATTTTATACCGATATAAAATGATCATCTCTCATATATATATATATATGAATTGTAGATCATTAGATCTGTCACAGTATACAATATTTTTTTAAAAATTTACTATATATATGAATGCACTCACATAGATACACATATTAGTGATTGTACTTTTATAACGTATAGAGTACATTCTACCTTAACACCTTTTCGATTTTTATTTTTAGTTATAATTAAAATAAACAGATAAATAACTCTTAACATTTGAAATTCATAATATAAATATCAACAATATATATTATCCATTAAATGAAATATCAATTTTACATAAACCTGTAGATTTTGAATTTAAATACTTATAATTATGAATTATATTTAGGGTTAAATATGATTTTGTTCTTCCAAATATTGAGTCATATTAATTTTACTTTTTCAAAAATAAATTTATTGAATTTAGTCCTTGAAATTTTTAAAATTATGTTTTGAAGTCTTTTATTTAACTCTGTTAAAATTTTCAATTAAAACTTTACAGAGTAATTGTTTTAACATTAGCATTTCCATTTTCAGTATTAGCACTCAGTGCACCCTGCATGAATAGAAAAAAAAAATTCATATTACAACTCTATTATTTTTAAACAAGTGCATAAAAATATACAATTAAACTCGTGTATTACCTCTATTGTTGGTGAAACATGATTTTGGGAACAAGCATCAATAGACACATGCATTGACTATAACAAATTTAAGTCTCAACCTCATTATCTACACAGATGACGGTTACTTACATTTGACAGAAAAAAATTGATTGGGTTAAATAAAGAAATTAAAAGGAAAATTTTAAAAATTTATTGACTAAATACAATAAAATTATTTTTAGGGAACTAAAACAATTATGGATCAATATTTGAACGATAAAAATCATATTTAACCTTAGTACTAATTTATTAAATACACTTTTATTATAACTTTCTCTTTTATCTCATTTTCACTATTATTATTTTTATCTTCTTTTTTTCGTGTTTATTACCATTGTCACTTTCTCTCTATTTCTTTCTTTTTTTTTTTCTCAATTCCCTTCGCTTACATTAGAGGTGGGCATGGATTAGATTTTTAAGAATCCAATCCATATCCAATTTATATCTAATTAAATGGATTGAATTTTAAATCCATATCCATATTTTTTAAAAAACAAACTAGATTTAAGATCCAATCCATTTAAATAGATATGAATTTGGATATATCCAATTTATATCCACTTAAATGTTATAAGATTTTTTTTTACAAATTTTAGTTATTAAATACTAAAAAGTGAAAATTTTGTACAAGTCCATTGAAGAGCTATTTTCAACCGACCTTGGTCAAAATTATTTTTTTATCGATATTGGTTAGTGTATTTTTGACATACCTCAACCAAAGCAATTTCGAGAGATATTGGTCCAGACATTTTTAGTCCGACATCAACCAAGACTATTTTTTTGCTAACATTAGTAAGTGCATTTTCAGTCGACATTGGTCAATGATGTTTTTGGTCGATCTTAGCTAGGGTTACTTTTTGGTTGAGGTCAACTAGAATTTTTAGTCAATGCACTTTTTGGCCGACATTGATTAGGGGTTTTTCAATTAACATCGATCATGACTAATTTTTAGCCGACATTGGTTAGGGTTTTTGTGACTAACATTGATAAGTTTTTTTTTTGCTGATGCCGATCATTGATATTTTTTTTTGCCAACATTTGTCAAGACTTTTTTTTATCGACATTAGCTAAATTTTTTTGTTGGAAACAACTAGGATTTGTTGGTCAACATTAACCATGACTATTTCTTTTGGCTGCGTTAGCTAGGGATATTTTTTGTTGACATCAACTAGGATTTTTTCGATCGGCAATATTTTGACCGACGTCAACTAGGTTTTTTTGGATAGTGTTGATCGATGATTTTTTCAACCGATGTCAGCCAAAAAATAGTCTTGTTTGACGTCGAAAAAAAAAACTATAGTCGACGTCGAGTGAAAAACCTACTTGATGTCGATAAAAAATAATTTCAACAAACATCAACAAAAAAATTTAGCTGACGTCGGCATAAAAATAGCATCGACTGACGTCGGTCAAAAAATAGTCTTAATCAATGTTGATTAAAAAAATCACTAACATTAACCGAAAAATAGACTCAACGATAACAACTTAAAATCATCATTAGTGAACGTCGACAAAAAAAATAGTCTCAAACAAAGTTAACAAAAAAAAAATTAAAAATCCAAATATCCAATCCATATCCAATTAATTGGATTGGATTTAAGATCCATTTAAATGGATTTAAAATGGATTAAATTGAATTGAATATAAATTATTTTATAGATATGAATTTTTTTTGCCCAGCCTTAGCTTACATACATTTGGGGTGGACGTTTATCAAAACTTGAAAAAAAAACATATAACTAAAATATTTAAAATAAAAAATTTGATTAAATAAATTTTGTTAATAAATCAATACAAACAGATTTATTATGTTATTATTTGAATACTCATTTTGATTTTATATACTTTTAAATCCTCTTTTATTTGTGTGATTATATTTACGTCAACACATTAATTAATTGTAGTTTTTTTAAGGGATAATTTTTTCTTTTATAATCAGTACTACTCTTTATCCTTTTCAACATACAATTTTAACCCAATCTTATACTGTGATATTTTTTCTCTTAAAGTTTTAAATATATATTTTTCCTTTGTTTTTTGTTTTCAAGTTCTTCCGTCAATTAATATTTAATAGTTATCTAAGTTATTAAATGCACACAATGTTTCTAGCACTCGGACAACATTTTCTTAAGGAAGTACTATCTGAGTATGGAGGCGTTGTTTGAGTTATGACTTACTCTGTTTGAATTATTAGTTATCACTCAACTTGTTCATAAGATAGCAGAAGTATTATCAACAGTACGTGAGACCCCTTCAGTCTTGTGCTATGCATAATCTCTTGTATAGTTGTATTGTTATTGCTTCCATGATTCACTATATATGCATCGTAGATTATTTTGGCTTCGGAGTCTGATACCCCAATTGGAGCAAGGAACCACAACTGATCTTAATGTAGTCCATGGGCGAACCAAGACATGGTCTATTGTTTCAACCAACACCCAGGCAGCATATATAATGTATGCTTCTCTAGGTATAATTAACTTGGATTCAAAAACCCTAGCTAGCTTGTAGAAATTCACCACAAGGGAAGTACTTCGATGCATCTAGACATATAAGAGTATCTTGGCCTGGAAATTATCTTAATTACCGACAGAATTTTCTATAAAAAAAAATCCGTAGATAATTTCTAATAGACAAAAAAATCTGTTGAAAGAAGTTAGCTAAAACAACTTTATCGGTAAATTTTTATTTGACTAAAATCTGTCCAAAAATAAAGTTATCAATGAAATTTTAGTGTTTTCGATGGATTTTAACCGTTGTAATAACGAGATTTCTTGTAGTGACCTGTAATGACTTTTCCTTTCTTATTCTTTGCTCCCCACCAGAAAATGTTTATCATGCATTCCATATAATCACATAGAAAAAAAAGTAAAAGGGAAATTATTTATGTTATATATTTATCAAAAAAATGATCTCCAAATAAAATGTCCTACTCACATATGCATTGCAATTTATTTAACGATATTAAAATAACCCAAAAAAAAATCAGGTCCATAATCGAGAGTATGACATTACAAGATAATCTAAGATAAATTAACATAAAACATTTGAGAGATAAATGATTATTTTGGTCTTAAATGTAAATTAATGATAGTTTAATCTATGAAAAAATTAAAATTAAAATTTTGAACTTGAATGTGTAAAAAGTATAAACTTCTGATTTCTACATATTAGGGACTAAATCGGAATATTTTTTTTCCAGAGTAGTATTATCACCAATTTATACATTTAAGAATCAAAGTGATCATTTATCCTATTTTAGAGTGTAACAGAATAAAAAAAATAAAAAAAAATATGTAAAATTATTAGGACCAAGAAAGGCAAGAATGATGTTAAGTGGGCCAAAAATGGGCAAAAAAAAGCAAGCAGCAGTTTGGATCCTAAAAATGAGTCGGAAAAAATCATGCAATTTTACCCTCAACATGTATTATCTATGACAAATTAATTGACTTATTTCACATAATTTCTCCACATTTTGATTTATAAATCTTAGCATCATTGATTTAATGTTTTTTTCGTGTGACCCATACAACAAACTTGTAGCATATTTTCTGAAATCGGATGACCCTCTGAATTATTTTACGTAGCGAATGTATTGTCTTTTATCATTTTCTCGTGGCATGATTGAAAGCTTACTATACTCTAGGAAAAGAAAGAATTTTTCTCGCAAAATCAAGACAAGACAGTGTCACCTGAATTTTTATGAAAAGAATGCAAGCATACCAATCACTACAGAAGTACTAGTACACATGAATATGATACACAAATTAAATATTTATGTAAATTTAACTAGTAAACTTCATTTTTTTTTAAGCTAGTAAACTTTACAACAATCATTATGTCTAATTTTGAAGGACGAGGCTGTTTTTGTTAATTCCTCATCCATAATTAAGTTTATATGTAAAAGAATATGTATTTAAAAATAATATTTTTTTAAATACGTTGAGAATGATGATAATCATAAAAATAACAAATAATAATAATAATAATAATCATGATAACAGTGTTAGTCATGTTGGCTAAGATGATTTTAAGAACTTTTAGGAAATGAAATTAATTTAGATTTTTTTTACAAAATAATTTTAAAATTTTAAGTATTTGATTTTTTTAATTTTTTCATGAATCTTTCAAAAAATTTATGATTATATGATATTTTAATTGAACTTAATTTTAATTTAATTCATTTTCTATTTAATCTAATTATTGATGTTAGTTATTCTTACTCTCCCGAAATAAAATAATTCTCGTGTATGTATATATATGAGGAAAAATATATATTCCAAAAATGTGGTGACAAATTATAACAGTTATAGATTTTAGTTTTTTAATACTATTTTAGTATCTTTAATATTAAAATTAAGTAAATTTGGTTTCTTTATCAAATTTATTTTTAAAAAATTCTCAAATTATTTTCTATCTAAATATTTGAGAGTTTACTATAATACTTGAAACATGAAATATATTTAAATGTATAAATTAAGAAATTTAGAAATTTAATAAACTGGCACTACTATAAAAAGAGTATTTTAAGACGAGTGTTTAAGACGGTTGTGGGATACCCGTCTTAGAAGAGTGTGCGGTGACATTTTTGAAATTAAGTTAAACTTTTTTAAGAATGTTTTCATAAAACCGTATTAGAAAACTAGTGTTCAAAGACGATTTTCGTGAAACCACAAGTGTTCAAAGACGATTTTACGAATATTGTCTTTAAAAATTCTGCGTTCATTTCAAAATATAAAACTTAAATCAAAAGCGATTTTCGTAAAACCTTCTTAGAAACAAATGTTCAAAGAGTCTTTAAAAACAAGTGTTCAAAGAAGGTTTTACGAAAATCGTCTTAAAATTAAGTGTCTTTTTACTTTTGTACCCTCCCACCTCTTAAATTTTTGAAATTTGAAATTTAAAATTAAAAAGAAAAAACGAAAACGAAAAATTGCGCTTCTTTCGCCACCTCACAAAACAAAGCCCCTCTTCGCAACACCAATCCAACACTTCCACTACGCCGACATCATCGCCGTTGCCAATGGCTTCTCCGTTGACACCTTCTTAATTGGGTTGAGGAAGCCACGACATAGTCTATAGCGCCACCCCCGACGGTGGCAAGCTCCTCGTCACCGTCAAAACAACAAAACTCACCGGCACCTCCTCGAAGAACCATGCCACCAAATGCACCGGGTGTGGAAATTGCACCAGCCCCGTCGAAAACGAGATCAAGATCCTCTCCCAAGTCCCTAGCCCCCGCCTCGTTAACCTCCTCGGCTTCAGCACCGACCCAAACGACCCAATTTAGTTGTTAACATGCTAAAACTCGTATGCATGTGAGAGATGGGTTCATTCGTGAAGCTTTGAAGGAGGGCCTTGGAAACTGAGATGCCGGTTATGGTTCAGGTACTCTCACTGCTCACTAAAATGGATCATCCCTCTTTGAAATTCTTTCCATTGTTGCATAGAAAGTGTTTCCCTGTTGGTGTAAAAGCTCCTCTACACACTAATGGGTAAGGAATTCTTTCCTTTTTCTTGAAAAAATTTATTTTAATTGAAAACATGTTATCCCTCTTTGAAATCATTTTAATTGAAAACTCATTTCTCTTTTGATTGAACAATACAAAATGCATTTGAACTTGTTGGAAAATATTTTGATTATAATTTAAAATTTAAAATAAACATATATTTTCTTTTCAGAATCAGTTTTTTAAAAGTATAATATCCACCCACTATATCTTTTAAATTTGTTTGTTTGTGATCTTTAGGAAGTATATTGATTGTATTCTATTTCAGAAAATAGGAATTTGTCAACAATTCCAACTATAGAAGGTATAGGGAAATGGGTCAACAATATCCATGAAAACATTGTGTGAGATGACCAAGAGAGTATTGTCAGCTATACACCACACTTGGGTTGAGAAATTGGCTAGAAAAAGAAAGGCAAGTTTATCACGAAAAATGAGAAAGCCTCAAGAAACATCGGTAATTTTACTTATACTTAGAATACATGTTACTTATATTATTAACCATGTAGGAACAATATATAGCAACAACTGATGGTGTACATACATTTAGTAGAAGTTGTTAGACACAAGGGGAGCTTAAAGTTGACCAAGATCAGGAAGCTCTTTGAAGTTTTAGCTTTTAATATGTCATTCAATTGAAGACATATGTTATTTGTTAAGTTGTTTAAGAGCATCATCTTATGATCCCTTGCATTCATAAACAGGATCATTAGGATGCATACATGATTTGATAAAAGCATAAATGTTTTAATGTTTGCATAAAGAAGCAAATTTCTCATGGCTTAGGTTTTGGAAAATAAAAATTTGCACTGCTTTAATCGATTACCAGGTTGTGTAATCTATTAAAAAGCTATGAAGAACACTTTAATTGATTACAAACAAATCGTAATCGATTACACAACACAAAACACAAAACTATGCATTACTGCCTTAATCGATTACCACTCAATCGTAATCGATTACATAGGCTTGTTTCAAAACTAAGCATGACTGGTTTAGTCGATTACATTGTTTGTGGAACTTTTACGGATTGAGCTAAGAACACTTTAATCGATTATTTGTAATATTAGTCGATTACATATGAAGATTTAATCGATTATATTCAGTTACAAATGTTTTCTATAAAAAGCTATTGAGTCTTTTGTTTTGTACAGAACTTGATTTTTGCGAAATACCCATTACTAACAAAGGCTCTCACAGTCTAAGAAAAGAGATTCCGAGTTACATTGATCTTGTTTCAAAACCCAGAACTCATGTATCATTGATCATGTTGGTTTGAACAAGATTTGTCAAGAGTTTTTCAAAGAGAGCTGATTCCAAGAATTGCTTACATTCAACCTGAGTTTGTTTGGTAAAATTCATTCATTCATCTTCTGAGGATCATGAGGTTGTATCTCTCTTAAACTCTTGTAATGATTTGATTGTTTACATTTATTTCTTATAAGTTCTTAGATCAAAGAGGTTCTTTAAAGTTTTTTTCTAGAGTAGGATTTTCTAGAGGGAAGAACAGAGTAGTGTTCTCTGGTTCTTGGTCATTAGAAGTCATAGGGTTTAGATTTCTATTTCTTTATCTAGGTTTGATAAAGGTGATAAATTGTAAAAGCTTGTAAAGACATAGTTTTATTTAGTGAAACTCTAACCTAGTGTTGGTTGAAAGAAACCGGATGTAACTTCTCTTGTTGAGAGGTGAACCAGTATAAGTTCTTGTGTTATTCTCTATTCTTTAATCTCTTCTAGCTATCTTATTCTGTTATTCTTGGTGAATTCTTTTATTACTCAACAAGTGAAATTTTTAGTAATTGTATTCTTGAACTGAGTGGTTTGATTGATTGAAGCATTTTTATTGTGATAAAGATCTTGAATCCACTGCTTGTTTTAAAGAATTTTTAAAGACTCTGTTTTAACCAATTCACCCCCTCTTGATTATTTTGTGGGTGTTGCTATTGTTTTAAGAAGTCATACTTTAACTGAGTTGTTAACTGTAAGGAACATTCATGTGTACAAGCTGATTTTCAACCTATCTTTTATAAAAGTTTGTCTAACTTTACTTACAATAATATGCAGCAACCATTGGATTACAATTCAGTTTCTCTATCTTTGGGTAATCCAATCTTGAATGAAAGACAATGTGGGAGTGAAAGTCAATTTTCGATTGCAAGTACAAGTGGAAGCCAAGTTCTGAGTATAGGTGAAGCTCATAATGGAAGTCAAGTTGAAAACTATATACTGTAGTTGCACAACTTCAATTAGTGTTGTTGATCAAATTTTTTGGATATTGATTTTTTTGGGCTGTACACATAAAAAATGTTTTTTTTTTTTTGTGTTCTTAAGTGTAGTCAATTTTTCATAAAAAGGATGAGAATCAAATCTGCAATATGTAGTAGATCATGGAATTAGTGCAAAGGATTATGCTTTGTGTTTTGAAAAGCATTGGTATGTAGCATAACTGATAGTGTATGGTAAGTATTGTCTGTGAAAAAAAGCAATTCACATTACCTTATTCTCAAAAAGTAAGTCAGATTTCAATTTGAACACAGCTTGACACTGCAGTTATGTTTGCATATATAAGGAGAAACTATTTTAAATTGATCATTAATTAGCTCGGCTGAATTAATAGACCTACTAGTGCTATTATAGGCTGTGGTCTCTTGGCTTTATCCAATTGCTTTGTGTTGGTTTGGTATTTGGTCTTTGGTTCTTACTGTTCTTTGGAGAATTCTTAGTTTATTCATTTCTGATTTAGCCACTGTTTTCTATGATTTGGGCACACGTTATGACTCTCAAATTAGCCACTGTTTTGCTACTGTCCTTTACTTGTGATGTTGCTTTTGATTATTTCAGGATCGAGGGTCACTTGTTGCATTCATAAATGGACTCATTACTTTCATGATCATTGGTGGATTCCCTTCCTTTCTGGAAGTCATGAAGGTACTTAATTCATAACATTAATTGTTCATCAAATTAAATACTATGTATTTTGTTTAATTACTGATTTAGTTACTAGAACATGCACAATCTTTACGCGCGTTTTAATCCTTAGACACTAAAACTACTTGTTTTTGTTCTTAATTATATACTTTTTAATTAACTCATTTTAATATTTTTTATACCTGCACTTTTTAATTTTTATTTTAGTACTTATAATTTTGGATGACAACAAAAACTAAAATGGATTAAAAAGTATGATTATATGTATATAGAGACTAAAGCATAAAAATAATATGTAATTTTAGGATCAGATGTGTAATTAAACTTATATTTTTTCGTTCCAATTTGTTAACAATTAGTATATAAGTAGTCTAAAAAAATCTACCATGCATTACTTGGTTCCAGGTATATCAACTAGAAAGACAAAATGTGCATTATGGTGTGCATTTGTCAAATATATTGAATTATTAAAAGTCAAATATAAATTATTCACTTGTGTTTTGTATATTTTTTTTTCATTTGAAAAATATATAATTGTATTCATTTCAGGTGTCTATTTTAAAGGAGTTACTTCTTGACTTTTGGTATAGACATTTAAAGAATGGCATTTTACAGGTAACTTCTGTAACGCTCCGTATGCATCCGATTCATTAGCATTCATTTTTAATCATTAAGTGTAGCAATTAATTAAGACTAATCAATTTGGAAGCGATAAACAAGATGATGCCATCATACATTATCAACAAAAAGCATCTTTATATTATGTATGGTAATTACACGCTTCATATAATCAGAGGACCAAAATAAGCCATATAAGTCAGTAAAAGTATCTCAACAAATGGCTGTACGAAATAATGTATCATATACCTTGTCCTCTCATCATACATTAATATCTCTCAGATATACAACATATACAAAAAGCACACTTACTGTGGATCCTCCCCTCAGGGGTACAAAATACAAGCATAACCAAAAGAAAAGAGCTAACATGCTATCAAAATATAAGCCTAAGGTTCCCACATAACCACATCAGAGCTCGGGCCTCTTGCCCTAAGATCCATCATCCACTCATTGAGCATCACCTATAAAACATAAGCCCCACACATGGGGTGAGATACAAATCTCAGTAAACTCAGGGTTCTTGGAGGTCTTTCCTTCCCCTGGTTCACTTCCATGGCACATAGTATTAAAATTGACATCACACACACATCCAACCATCATGGCTCTCATAAAGTATATCACATGTATATCACAACACAGGTGTAACAATATATATACACATATAACATTGCCTGAGAAAGATCATTCACTGAAGGGCACATTCTCTCAGGACTTTCCGCATCATTGCCTGAGAAAGATAATCCACTTAAGAGCACATTCTCTCAGGACTCTGCGCACATTGCCTGAGGAAGATCATCTACTGAAGGGTACATTCCCTCAGGACTTCATGCTAATGCCTGAGAAAGATCATCCACTGAAGGGCACATTCTCTCAGGACTTACTTGGACATCTATGACACTTTCGAGGGAAGATCATCCACTTAAGGGTACATTTCCAACGGGAGTCCATAGTAATCTATTCTACTGGCCAGAGAAAATACATTATTTTAAGACGTTTTTTTTAAAAAAACCGTCTTAGATAAATTATTATTATTTTCTTAAAAAATAATTATCTAAGACGGTTATGAAGAAAAATCGTTTTAGAATGTGCATATTCTAAGACGGTTTTTGGAAAAATCGTCTTAGATATTTTTTTTTAAAACCCATCTTTTAAGACGATTATAATGAAAACCGTCTTAGAATGTGACATTTGAAGGTGATTTTTGGAAAAACCTTCTTAGTATGTCAATATTCAAAGATGATTTTTTCACAAGACCATCTAAGAAAGACGTATAATTAAAAAAAAAATTAAAGACGATTCTAAGGAAAATCATCTTAGAATGTCACCATTCTAAGATGATTTTGGCCTAAACCGTCTTAGATTTCATGTTCTAACTTTTATTTTTTATTTTTCAAAGTCTTCGAAGACGGTTATTCAACCGTCTTCAACCCTCTTCGAAAGTTTCACCTTTTAAAGACACTCACTACAAAAACAATTGAAGAACCGTCTTTGTTTGGGTAAAACAACCGTCTTTAAAAACTGCATTTGTAGTAGTGATGGTCAAAAGAAAATCCCTCATTACATTTCACAGGGCCCATCAAGCTATTGTTTTCCTCGTCATAAATGACAACTGATTAGAGAACACTACTACAAAAAGTCCTTTTTACAACGATGATTCTATGTCGGTTGATAAGAAATCGTCTTAGAAAGACACGCGGTGACATTTTTGTAAATAAATGCCACCAATTTAAGACGGTTTAGGAAAAATCGTCTTAGGAACTACCATTCTAAGACAGTTTTGTGAAAACCGTCTTAGAAGCATTATCATAAAAAAAATTACTACGTTTTTTTACAAAAACTCGTCTTTATTGGCATTTAATCGCTTTCCACCAACCACGGTTGTCTTACAATACCGTCGTTGTACAGTAATGCTTTTTAAAAAAATTTAAGCTTCCTCTTTATCCCTTCTGCCCCTTAAATCCCTAGCATTCACTTTCCCTAAACCTCTCTCTGAGTCTCACTCTCACCCCACTTCCTCCAAACCCTCACCCACCTCCACGGCCTCAGCCCCTCTTGGCACCATCACGGCCAACTCCTCCACTTCAAGTTCCCGGGCTTCGTAGTTGCCAGCCGGCGCGCTTCCACCGTTTGATCTTCCCTATGTGACACTCCGCCAACTCAGGACATCGACGTTCTCGCGGTGCGAGAACGGCTCCAACAGCAGTATCCCCATGGCTTCCTCCTTCACCACCTTGTATGATGCCGGCGAAGGAGGGAAGAACGCCAGCTTCGCCACCATTGAAGAGGTCACGCCACCCATCTTGGTTGTTGAAAACTCGAAGTGTGTGTAGTTACTTTGTTGTTCAGTGTTCACATTCACCTTTTTTGGTGAGAAATTGTGAATGAATGTGAAGCTGAACTGACCTTACTCTCTTCTCGCCTTTTTATTTTTTATTTTATATAATTAATTAACAAAAAAATGGTGGAATTTTTTGAAATAAACAAGGAGTAGACATGTTTGGAAAGCACATTGGGTTTCTCAAGTTCAAAGTTGACATTTTTGACAAGGAAACAGGGAAAATGGTATTAGATGGTTTACATACAAACTTTTTAGTATAAATCTATGTTGGCATGTTTTCCTGTGTTAGTAACGACAATGAGCTGTGAACCAATATGCATATTGTCTACTTTTAGACTTAGTGCTCCTAATGCTAATTTCATTCTTTTATATTAAACTAAACCATTATTAGGTTCCAGTTATTGTATTTGAAAGATGACCAGTTGTGGTTGTGTTGATGCTCCTAGAATGAGAGGGTGAGACTTATGTTGTTCTTACTGAACAAGGTAGATGTTGGTGCCTTGCTGTAGAGTGCAATGGTCTTCTTATTAATTTACTTGACAACTGTGTAGAGTGCAGTGGTATCCTTTCATTTTATGTTATGATTTTCACAATTTTTGCCTGTTGGCCCTTCATATTTCTCAATGTTGTTGATTCTCACCTCAATTGGCTGAGTCTAATTATTGGCAGGTTTGCATAGGCGTGACAAAGATGTAACCTTAAATGAATCAATTTCTTATGGCCTGATTTCAACATAGGTATATTATCACAAGAAGAAAAAATTATCATTGAACTTCACTTCTTTCTTTCTCTTATTTTTGCTACATATCCATTTTGCCATTAATAAACTATGCTAGATCTCTCAGTTTTTAAAATATTTTTTTCGTCTAGATGATATGTTGTCTTAACTACCTTTTTAAGTATTATGTGTGTTCAAATATCTTTTTTTTATCATTTTCTCTCTTTTGTTCTTATTGTTGATTGAAATTGATAGCTTGCAGGCATATCAATGGGGATGCCTTGGTTATTTATATAAAAGTTATGAAAGCTACATATAACAAACAGTATGGTCTAACTCTATAATTTGAAAATAATTTTGCACGTTATTGTATATGATTTTATCTATTAATACAAAATTCAGGAAACACACGTTTGGCTAAGGCCCCATATCTATAAAGTATGGGCTCGAACACTTTCATTCAAGCATGATAGATTTTTTTGTTACATTAAAATTTTCATCATTTTATTGTGTTATCTCATATAACCACCATCTCATGAAAGTGACAAAATTTGATCATGATAAACTATGATCTATAATTTGTGTAAATATGTTCCTAATTCTTATAATCTTATTGACATTTCAGATTTAGAAGAAGATGCTTTACCTTTACACAAACATGTCTCTTTAAGGGATTTTTTTGTTCCCACTTTGAAAGAAGGCTTCAGGCCTATTGATGTTGATCCACAGTATCTGGTACCTGGTAACAGCTATTTGGAAATCTCAAATGTCTGTATCATTTTCAGCTGATACATAACCTATTTGATACATAACCTATTTGACCATATTTGGAAATCTCAAATCCCGTGGACAGTACAATTTTAAGATTTGGGGAGTTGAAGGGAGTTGGAGTAACGATGGAACAAATTAAAGGGTTTTCATATTCAGTTTTTTCTCTTCTTAGTGCAAGCCCTTTCCTTCCAACAACAAATGTGCAAGAGGAGCATAGTTAATCAATAACAACTACTGAGAAGAGCAACAACTCATGGTGGAGAGTTTCCTTGGCTTCTTCAAAAGTTTGGAACCTAACATCATCACGGTAATGTGATGATGTATTTCTATTTGTCTTATGCTAACAATGTCTTATGCTTACTATATCTTATTATAAACATTTGTATTTAAGAAAGATCTTATTAATGAAGAA
This sequence comes from Glycine tomentella, assembly GCA_007407185.1. Lineage (NCBI taxonomy): Eukaryota > Viridiplantae > Streptophyta > Magnoliopsida > Fabales > Fabaceae > Glycine > Glycine tomentella. The sequence goes on from PYAF01000591.1 coordinate 502,614, forward strand.
AATCACATATTGATATATTTATATGCTAATCCTCACAAATTAACACCTAAATCTTCATTATGCATCTACTATTGATTTTTTTTTCATGATGCATATTATCATGAATATTTGCAATCATCATTTGAGTACTTCAAGTAGTATCTCAATTTCAAACTTGATCCATCACATTGATACTACCAAGTATATATACAGATAATAAGTCTTAAGAAAGATGTGAGACATCGGAGATTAGCATATTTTACAAAGATCACACTTTTATATTTCATAGTAACCAATTACTATATATTGGTTGGAATATATATTATGTTCTCTATCATATAGTAATCTTGCTTTCAATCTTTTTGAAATTGTTGTGATCCATCAGTTACATTTATAGACAACATTCTATTTCTAGGTTGAAATTTTGTAAGATATTAACAAAATTGTTAAGGAGTACTACATTACAAATTGATTGTCAATTGCCTACAGTTATATTTCACTACATCTATATACCTATTGTTATTAAATAATCGTTCTTTATTACACATGCAAAAGGAATGCTTGTAGACGCAATCGACAACAAAAGGTACACACAAATAAGTGTTAGAATTTTCATTCATGTTTTTTACTTATAATTATCATATCTTTATACACAACAAACATAATTTCTTATTCCAATTATAAATTCATCATTTTCTTCATTTCTAAAATATTTATATGTTTACTTATTATAAAAATAGTTTTTGAAACAGAGCAAAACGCAGCAAATTTGTACATCCCGTGCGAACGCACAGGTTACCAACTAGTTAGATTGAAAAAATAAAGTTACAAATGACTTTCTAAAAAATAAATTGATTTAATTAAAATATTCGAAAAGCAAATTGATTTGAATATTTTAAAGAAGAATTGTCAAATATTTCTTGATTTGATATTTTTTTTATACTTATTATGATAATTTTAAAAATTGACTCGGTGACTGAATTGGTTATGGCACTGGGTTACCGGATGATCAGTGATCGAACCAGTGAGTGACTAATTGACCCGCATGATCTGGTCTGTAATAAAAAAATATAATTTTTTATATCTGTCTTAAAATCTTTCTCATGATGCATTGAAATTCACAAGTCTTAAAAAATATAAACAAAATATAAAGAACACAAGTTTAAAAAATGACTATTATCTCTAATTTTTAACATCGAAGGCATCAATGACAACATATATTAATATCCACACTAAAATAAAACATAGTCTTATTATATCAATGTAGATTATAAAATATAAAAAACTAATCCAAAGTTCCAAACCACGGTTTTAAAAAATGAATCGATACCACAATTTCACCTGTAACTCAAGTGCAATTGCAACCACAAAAAAACTCAACAGTGAATGAAAAGATCAATTTACTTAAAATCACACACCAAAACTAAAGTAAAAAAGAAAAAAAATAAATTTAGTTGGACTCACTTGCAACTTTGGACAAAATTGTAGATGAACTTAGTGAATCTAACAAGGTGGTGGCAGCACAACGCCATGATGAGAGGAAGGAAGGAGAGGTTGGCGAGCAGAGCAGTAGTATAGAGCAATTGAGCGAAAGGAAGAAGGATAGACCTAGGGTTTCTAAAATTAAAATGGGTTCAAATTAAAACTACATCGTTTCGACTATAACCAAGAAAACAAAAAATAATTGATCAGTCCGAGTCGACGGGTCACCGGTTTGACTGCAAACATGGTCGGGTCAATCTGGATCACTCCAGGTCAAAAGCACACCCAATCGAACTTGTGACACAATCCTCTCCAGCCACTGGATCGATGTTCGATCGACTGGGTCGGTCTGAATATTAAAACTTTGCTTATTATACTTATTATACTTGTAACACCTTGAAATTTTGACAATTGAAAATAAATGTTTGATGTTTTTTGTGTTATTTGACTATTTGATTATTTTTAGATTAGTTGAATTGCTGTGTAAATTATCCTTGTGCAATTGCTTCGTGTGGATGTTAAGTTATGTGGAGTTTGTTTGAGTTGTGTTGAAATGTGTGATTTATAGTTTGACCCAAAACTTGTTTCAGTAAAATCACAATCGCGGATTCGTTAACCGTTGGATCTCCTTCAAATTTTGAAAGTAGGTTCACAACCCATCTCTACAAGTTTTTACTGTTGCGATTTGAAAAGTACAAACTTTTGATGTCCCTCTATGTGCAATTCCAGACAGAGAGGAAATTGCACTAAGTGAGCAGAGCTCGCTAAGCGAGATCTGCAGCTTATAAATAAGTTCAGCAATACCAAAAAAATGCATTTTTCACTTCTCTCCCTCTCTAAACTCTCACTCAAACCCTAGAACCTCCTCTTCACCACCTGCAGCCACCGGTGACAGCCACGAGCCGTCGTCTCTTGCCGTCGGACCACTGCACGAGAATGAACACTTTAATCGGAACGGAATATTCAAAACTCAACTCGAGGATTCAATAGAGAACGGAACCTCCAATCCTCCTTTCATGGTTTCTTCGAGGTAACCATGGTTTCCTTGTCTTCTCCTAGTTAGTTTAAGCCTCTCTTAGTATCTTTTGTGATTTATGTAGCATTATTGGGTGTTTTTACACTTCTTTTGAAAATCCTTTGAAAATGAGACATTGTAAAAGTTTCATTTTTATAAAATTGATGTAATTGTTGTGACTTTTATTGAGCCTCGGTCACATTGGTGTTATTGAAATTTCAAAATGATGTCTTTTTAATGTTGACCTCCAAAACACCATTTTAGCCCCTTTTACATTTGAGTGAGTATGTGACCCTGAATGTTAATGTTAACCTTGTCTTAGAAATCTATACTAAATTGTCTTTGATTTGGTATAAAGCTCTGCGTTTGGCCAAAGCACATGAAGTTGGAAGATTTCAAAACAACGCCGTGAGGAACTAACAGAAGAATCTATATATAGGTGAGAGAAGTTTATTATTTGTTTACAACTTTAGATACCATAGTTGGGATCACAGAACCCAATTATGGGGATGCATGTTTGTCGTTGTTGTATGCTAGTTTTCAAGAAAAACTGTGTTTTTAACTAATGGGATGCAATGAATTTGTTATTAATGGATAAAAATTGTGAATGTTGTTGTTGTAATGATTGAATTTTTGGAAAAAGTCTAGGAGACTTTGTCTAAAATTTTATAATATGTTCTCCTATTTAATTCTTTATTAAATTTTAAATGGGCATAAGAGTTTATTTTCTATATTGTAATCCTTTTCTTCAATTTAGAATTTTCCTTAAATACTAGTCTCGTGGTATTATGGATTGTAAATGAATGAGGTTTGTGTTGTTTGAAGACATGGGGAATGTGAATTTCAGACATATGTTATATTTATAGATGTGAAATGCGATTGCTTATGATATTAATGATAATATTGAAATGAGATAATGTTATATCATTGATCACAAATTAGCATATATTGTGGTACATGACACATATCATTTTAATTTAGGTTTTAAATGTCTTTTTAATAAATATTTTGTTAAATCTATTTTTCTTTAGAGGAATGCTAGGAAGAAACTCTTTAGCACACTCTTTCAAACATATACTTTCTAATTAGTTAAAATTTATTGAAAAAATATAAAATAAAAAAAGAGAATCATTAAATATGATATAAAACATACTAAATTTTGTCATTTTTAATAAATTTTAGTCAATAAAAGAAAATATGTTTGAAAGAGAATGTTTATAGTACTTTTGTTTTCTTAATTAGGAACACTCACTTTAGATTGATAGAGTTATTTTACAATAATTATTTAAATTACTAACTTACCAAATACACAATTAACTTTTCTCTTTCAAACATATTTTCTTTTATTGACTAAAATTTATTAAAAATGACAAAATTTAGTATGTTTTATATCATATTTAA
>PYAF01000591.1:512847-544809 GCA_007407185.1 Glycine tomentella
CCTAAAGAATAAGCCCTACCCCCTAAACCCTGACTCCAAAACCCTAAACCCCAAAACCCTAAAACCCCAAAACCCTAAACCCCAAAACCCTAAACCCCTAAACCCTAAATCCTAAAGAATAAGCCCTACCCCCTAAACCCTGACTCCAAAACCCTAAACCATGAACCATAAACCCCAAAACCCTAAACACCAAAACCCTAAACCCCAAAACCCAAAACCCTAAACCCCTAAACCCTAAATCCTAAAGAATAAGCCCTACACCCTAAATCGTCAACACTAAGCCCTAAATCTGAAACCCTAAATTTGATACCCTAGATCGTAATTTCTAGTAGCAATGTCCGATAAAGACGTATTCTATGTCAGAACGCTCGAAATTGAGAGGAGTAATTAGATAAACAAAGAAAATCTTGCAATTCACTGATTGAGTAGATAAAATATCAGAAAACAAAAAAATTTTGGGACTCCGAAACTTAAATCGCAATTTTGAGGCACTTAGAGGCCTCGTTTGGGAAAATTTTTTGGGCAAGTTCCCAAAGGGCTTCTCCTCTCGATTTCGAGCGCGTGGCCACCAGTTTCGCGTCAATCGGACGTCCCAGTCAAAAGTTATGACCTTCCGTAACTTACGAAAAAACCGCGAAAATCCTGCCCCCCCATTTTTCCCTGCCACGTGTCACCATTTGGGCAAACACGCCCCAATTGGGTGTGACCCATTGCCCCATTTTGCCAAATATTGTTCAAATTACCCCTTTTTTTAAATTAAATAATTAAATTGTATTATTTTTAAAAATTTGCCCACTTTGGATTGAGAAATAGTGTGAAAGTCACAAGACATGAGGAGACCAATAAATGAGAATGGTGGTAAAAAAGGGTCAAGCGGGATGAGCTTCATCATAACCCTCATCATCTTTACTTCGTTTTACATTCACTTCTCCCCAAACATATACCATAATTCCAAGCTTCCTTCCTCCTCTACTCCATACTCCCTCCTCCTTTTTTCACTTTTATTTTTAACTAAAAAACTCAGCAAAAAACATTTATTATAATAATCATAAAAAATTATAAATAATATAATTTTATAGAATTAATTTTTTATTTTAATTTTTTAATTAATATTTTAAGAATACTGATAAGTTATATATTTTCTCCATACTCCCTCCTCCTTTTTGTCCCATGTTACACTAACACCACCACTCTCTCTCAACCAACTCATCTTTCCACAACAACGTTTTATACTTTATTACCGTCAATCTATATACTATAAATATAATTTTTGTCTACTTTTCATTTCATTTCATGTAGCAAGGACTTACCATTTTTCTATCTATCTGATATGGTCCACCCCTCTCTTCACAAACCTGCTTGCATGCTACCTCTACTCTTCACACTACACATTCTTACTTTTTTTTCTTTGTTTTTGCTTCTTTTTTTTTTTTTTTTTCCAACTTCAACACATTCTTACTCTATCATTTCAACTCGCATTGCCAAGAGACAAGGGAAGGAAGACAGATAAAGAAATCTATTTAAAGCACTCCCACTTTATATGCATATTAATTTAACACACCTCTTTTCATTGTTTTAGTATATATATTCTCTTTCATTAATTATAATGCTATATGTGAATATATAAGCTGATAAAGCTAGTACCTACGTAGCTTCGTTCTGTGCTGTATATAACCTTTTTTCTATTATCACCCTTGTGACCACACACACAAAAAAGGAGAGACCAAACACCCTAGCCTTTTTGCTATCACTGACTACCAAAATGTGGATGATGGGTTATGAAGGTGGTGAGTTCAACATGGTTGAACATTCACTCATTACTGGAAGGAAACTCAAGTCTCTCATGCCAAGGCCAATGACGACTTCTCTCAACAATGCACCAACAACAACCTCTCCTAGCTTATCTCAGATCCATGGGAATGATTTCCTTTCACAATATCATTATCACCATCTTGGTATATATATATATATATATATATGGTTGTTTATATGCATTTGTTGCTTTATCTTTTCTAAGAATTTTGTTCAAAAAAAAAAACTGTCTATTCTTTTGGCAACAGTGGCGGAACAAAACAAGAGAGAGTTTAATGGTGCAGCACCAGTTGTTGTAAGCTCAAGGTGGAATCCAACCCCAGAGCAACTAAGAGCCCTTGAAGAGTTGTATAGAAGAGGAACTAGGACACCATCTGCTGATCAAATCCAACATATCACTGCACAGCTTAGAAGGTTTGGTAACATTGAAGGGAAGAATGTGTTCTATTGGTTTCAGAATCACAAAGCCAGGGAGAGGCAAAAGCGCCGCCGCCAAATGGAATCAGATGCTGAAACTCCAGAGAAGCAAGATTTAGGTGACATGACACACCTTCATGGCTCATGCCATTCTTAATTAATTCATAATCATTTTATTCATAACCATTCATTTTTGTTTGTTAGAGATCTGTATATTATATGTTATGTGTAGCTTTTGTTTTTTACTTATTCTGATTGTTGCTTGAGATGTCAATTAAGTTGTGTTGTTTTGTTTTTCTTTCTGCTACAGCTGCAAGTAGGACAGTGTTTGAAGTTGAACGGACCAAGAACTGGACACCCTCAACAAATTGCAGTACTATTGCAGAGGTATAATAATATTCCATTTCTAATATCCTGCTTTTGTATTTGTCTTTCTTCATGGACTAATTAATAATATCTACCCTAGCCTCTCTGTTTTTTTTTTTTACTTGGGATTTGCTTAATAGCAAAAAGTTTATAAGCATATCCATTAAGTGGTGATTATTGGCATATGATTACTAGAGACCAAGTTGATATGGGAAACATGTATATTATGGAAAGATCTGCACTAGGTATAGGGAAAGGACCCAACAAAAGCTTCGTTTGTTGGGAAATGAAAATGGCTTAAAAGCTGAATTCCTTCCTTTTTGTCGGCTCTGTTGTTATGAAACTTAGCTGTGCTTTTGAGGCTTGTGCTCATTCATGTCATTTAGGTCAGTAGTTTCAAGGGCATCCCTATATAAAATTCTATGCAATTGAGAACCTTTTGTGATGGAAAAGACATCCTTAACCCTACTTTTATTTGACTTCTCTCCTTTAGACCATGCATGCACCTTTTAATTGAATGAATTGAAAAGAAAATTTAAATCAACAATTAATTTTTAATAATACAGTTCATATGAAAATCCGTGCAAAAATTACTTTAACATTACTATTATATAATATAATTTCATGTGATATTGATTTAAAAACTTAAAATAAAAATATTTATTTTAAAATTAAAAATAGTATTATTTATAATTTTTATATTATCTTATGATTTAAATAATAAATATTTTTATTAGCAAGAACCATATAATTTTTGTATTGGTTGTGTTTATATTAATTGTGTCTATACAAGTATATTTTTCTAGGAACTTGGAGTGCACAATTGATTTGAAATATGTGCTATATGCTACACTTTTTTGCTCCTTTTGTGGTTTTCAATTCATGTGGTTGAATGGCTGAAAAATTCAAATCCACAGGAATCTGTTTCAACACAAAGGACAGCAAAAACAGTGGCTGCAGAGAGTAGAACAGATGGATGGCTCTGTTTCGATGAAGGGGAATTACAACAAAGAAGGAACCTTTTTGAAAGGAATGCAACGTGGCATGTGATGCAGTTACCTAGTCCTTCTCCTTCTTCTGCACCTGTCACCCACCTCATAAACACCCCTCCCAATGCTTTTGTAGCTAGTAGCATGGCCACTACTACAACCACAGTAACTACAAGAAAAATGGACCCAAACCTCATTAAGACATATGATCTGAGCATTTTTATTTCACCCCAGAGAGAAAACAGTGTTATCTACTTAAGTAGTAGCAGTAGTACAAGTGAAGATGATAATTGTGTGGAGTCTCAAACCCTTCAACTTTTCCCATTGAGGAGTGGTGATGGCATCAGTGACAACATGAAGGATAATGAGACAGAGATATCAGCTTCAGCAATGAATGCCAACAACTTGACCCCTGGTCAGTTTTTTGAGTTCCTTCCTATGAAGGAGTAATATCAGAAACACATGCTATGTTTTTAAAATGTGTTTTAATTTTGTTATTTTGTTGGAAAATGGCACTGCTTTTATATAGATGATGTTATGTTTCGAGGAATTGGTGCTGTAATATGAAACTGACTTTGGATGAAGGTGTTGCCTTTTACCTTTAATTGCATTTGGACTATGATGGTTGAACCAAAAGCAGAATTATTTAAGTCATTAATTTGATGGTTAATGTCTGCATGTGGGTTCTGAAGAGAGCTGAGAATAGGGGGAAGGGGGAATTTAATGAAGAATGTAAGGAGTTTGATCTTAGAAGAATTTTATTTTAGACAGAAATAGGAATAAGATTTGACAAACTCGGATGTTGGAACTGCTAGCTATGAGTTTAGGTTGGAGTGTTTTTTTGTTCTTTTGTTATAAACATGGAAACGTTGCTGCGGTACGCATATGCGGTGCATTAATGTAATCTAGTGAAGTAAAATTTGAAGTGCTGTTTATGACAATGAAGAAATCACATCAATGCAAGAAAAGGGAAAAGAGGCAGAGGCGCAATTAAAGTGAAATTCATCTATTCTTCAATGAAAGATGTTTTGATGATACAAGAGGTTAAAACAAATTGGTATATATAATATCATGTGAGAACCATAATCATGCATGAGAGTAATAAATTTTGATTATACAATCTTAATCACCTTGATACTCAAGAGATTAGTTTTATTCAATTTTATTCTTGAATTTTTTTTAGTCGTCTTAACATATTTATATACCTATTGTTGTTAATCAATATTATTATTTTCATGAGAACGGTCGGAAAGTGCCCCAAAATTCTAGATGAACAACAGAATGTCTTAGAAACTGAGCAAGAAAAAGCTTGTAAATTATGGATGTCTAAAATATATAATTCTAGAATATAGTTTAAACTAAATGCTGAACCGACATTACAAAGGACGGTGCAACAACACTATAAATATGCAATGCAATACTAATTGTAACCTGAGTTTGAGAAAATTCAATAAATCTTTCTCCAATATTATTGCCACACGAGATTTATTCTTTACTAAATCACGCTATAGAGCTGACCCGGCCTACACTACACACTAAGTGTTCTACTATTTGTCTCCTAAAATTCTTTGCTACACCAGCTCAAACCCATTTATCAATTACCATTCAACAATTAACCACCTTTCTAGCTATTTCCCTAAAGTACTAACAAGAACCATTAACTTTTCCTAAGTATTTTGAGTTTTGTGAAGATGAAAAAAAGATGGGCACAGACGCACAGTTTTCAAGTGCAATTTTCACAAACTTGTTTCAACAACTATTCTAAAAACAATATACCTAAACAATTTTTGTTGTATTTGTTTGAAAACACAATTTTCTTGTTCTCTAAACAAGTATGACCAAAAAAGAACAATTTAAATGTGCCTTTGGTTTCTTGTGTATTTCTACGTGTGAAAGTAGTAAAAAATGAAAAAAGACGTTTTTTTTTTTTTTTTTTTTACCAAATGTACTTATGGTCAAGGTTGCAGTATAAACGAAAAATCCTCAACAAAAATCATCACTTTGAGTCCACAATATATTATGATGCATTATAAACTTAACGATTTCTTTTGTGAGTATAAATTTTACCTTTGCTACCAATGAAAAAATTGTTATTCTTGGCACTTACATGTTACAAGTGATCATGTTGTGATAAAAAGCACATGGATGTTTGTCCATGTACAATATAACATTGATACTCTTATTGTTTCTGGAATCCAAAACCAAAAAATGCATTATTATTTGTCAGTGAGTGAGACAGGATTATTAGGGATTAAGTGATACTTAAAAAGGAAAATGATTCTTGAACACCCAAAGAATGTATAAAGTACACACCTTGAGAGATACACACCTTGAGAGAGGGATAATAACATATGAGAGATAAGTGGTTAATAAGATTGATGATACAATGTGACAGAAAAAAAAATAAAAAAAAGAAAAATATTAACAAAAGTGTTTGTAAATAAGGAATGTCCAAATGTCACTATTCATACTCAAACATCCAGGACCAATAATGTGTGAAGCTTCATTGATTTATACACTCTTGCAGGAGAATGCGACTTTTCCCCTTAAGTCCCTAACCCACACTTGCATAGCTGCTGCATTGTGTGTTGAATCAACAAGTCAGTGCTTGCTATGATCAGATTTAGCGTTATATATATGGCTCAAATAATTATTTAGGCAAAAATCAACTATTGGACTTTTTAATCTGAATTCTGAATCACAAATTAAAGCATGTTGGCAAGTGAATACTATAGATTAGCCTCTTATTTGCGTTATTTAGGCAAAAATCATCTATTGGACTTTTTAATCTGAATTCTGAATCACAAATTAAAGCATGTTGGCAAGTGAATACTATAGATTAGTCTCTTATTTGCGCACAGTATAGCCCATTATTAGCCATGACATTCAAACCCTATAGGTAGATCCTAGTGGTATTAGATTGCATAGCCTCTGAGGTTTGTTTTGTTGGTGTTAACAGCTATTAATCAATTACATGGTGTTGATGTATATACTCTCAAGAAATCACATTAAAATGAGAAAAATTCACAAATTGTATAAATATGTGATTTTATTGTTGAGAATGACTTAAAGACATTATTTAATATTTTATGTTAATAAAATATATATATATATATATTTCGATAATTTATCACTTAAGAACTTTATAATTAAATGTGTTTAATTTGGAATAATTGTTAAATGAATGACATTTTTGAAAGTTTTCCTAAAAATATATGAATAAAAATAAAGTCAATAATTTTAAGAGTAGTTAAGTGATATCAAAGTTAATTTTACAAGTTTTACTGTGTTAACTACTACTAAACAATCACATGATCTTGATGTAGATACATATATATTTACTTAACATAGAGACTAGAGAGAGTGTTAACTACTACTAAACAATTACATGATCTTAATGTAGATGCATATATATTTACTTAACATAGAGACTAGAGAGAGTAGAAGGAACTAAGAATTTGAATTGAAATATTTTTTTATTTGTAAGAATAAAAAAATTATTAGAAAATTTATATTATTCATATATCTTACTTAATTGAATTAGACTTGTTGGTTAATAATTTGAATTGAAGGATCTTAATTTATGGATAACTTTATCATCCTATTTAACGGCTGTAAATTAATGATTGATGATTGTCCTTAGATAACATTAAAAAATATATTAGTATTTTGGTTAATTAACTAATTGAAGTATCTTTAGAAAATGACCACTCACGGGTTGTTTTCTAGTGCATAATTAATTAAGTGGCAGCAACATATTTGTAAGAATGATTAATTCATTCACCGCATCTCGCCATTCTTCCTTTCCTCACTTTACTATTAATCCGTCCAAGTTCGGTCCCTAGTGCTTACTGCATTTATTCCACATACACACTGTGAGTGTAGCAGTATATCGCTTTTAAAAGTAACTAAACTGAGCAAAACAATAAGGAGAATCAAGTGCTACTTTCGGAAACTTAGAGCAAAATGTTTTTCACTTTTTTACTTGCTACCAAGACTGAGAATAGAATACAACTTGATTTGAAACTTGGTGTATCTTTTTGCAGAAAAAAGGGAAAAAAAATTATATTAGTCTCTATTGAGATTAACCTTTATTACAATATCTCACTTCTTATTTTAATCCTACACAACTCCTCTAATTATTTCATATTGTTACATTGATCACCCTGATTGATTGACATGTGATAATTTTATGTTTTTTCCTTTCAATACTATCCCATCCTATTCCTTCATCAATCCCAACGCAAAACATGAAAAAAAAATATGAAATATGCAAAAACTAGACACAACCAAGTTCAAAACAACAATACAATGATAAGAAAACAAAATAACAAAGATCATTAAAACACTTTGCTATCAAAATTTCAAAGAATCCCAAAAATTTCAGAACTTTTCACTCCAAGGAATAACACAAGATTTTCAGATTCAAACAAAAATCAACTCAATAACACCATATCAAGTTCAATATATTCCATATAAAATTCCTTCAAATATTCTAATTTCTAAAAATAATTAGTACAAAATTCCTTCAAATATTCAATGTAGAAGGTGACCACCTACAATAACCAGTACAAACAACGGAAAAAAAAAAGAGATGACAACGGACAAGCAGCCCAACAACAACAATGAAGGGTGGCGATGACGGTCCAGGGGATTGACTACGATGTGTGCAACGAAGAAGATGATTTGAAACCTCAAACCAGAATTGGGACGACACCATTTACAACCTCAAAGCGCAGATCTGGAATCTGTAAGCTCAAATCTCAGAGATTGTAACCCAGTTCTAGGACCTCAAAACTAGAATTGTGCAAAAAAGAAATCCAAATATATAAAACTAATCTATTGTAATCCACTTTAAATCTATTTAAATGGTCTGGTTTCATATTCAAATCCATTTGGATTTTCAATCCAAATCAATTAACTGGATATGGATTGAATATTTGTTTGATTTTTAAATCCAATATAATTTTTTGGACGATGATGACTAGGTTTTTTTGGCCAACTACGATGGGAGTTATTTTTTTTATCGATGTCATCTAAAGTTATTTTGGTCGACTTTAATTGATGATATTTTGAAGCCGACATCGATTGAGACTATTTTCCAATTAATGTGGGTAAGGGTTTTTTCGACCAATGTTGGTCGGGACTAATTTTTGGTCGATGTCGTCCAAAGTTTTTTTTGGCTGACATTAGTCGAGGCTATTTTTCGGTCGACGTCAGTTAGGTTTTTTTTTTCTGATAACTATCGACATTATTTTTTGGTTGACGCCAGGTAGATTTTTTGGCCGACATCAGCTAGAGTTTTTCGGTTGATGTCAGACGAGACTTTTTTTTTTGCAACGTCGTCCAAAAAACACCTAGTTGACATCAGCCAAAATATTTTCCAAATTGATGTTGATAGGAAAAACCTAGTTAATGTCAACAAAAAATATCCCTAATCAATGTCGGCCAAAAGAAATAGTCATGGTCGATGGTGGCCAGCAAACCCTAGTTGACTAAAAAAAATGGTTTCAACCAGCGTCAACAAAATCCTAGCCAGCGTCGATCAAAAAATAGTCTCGATTGATGTTGGCAAAAAAATATCAATGACTGGCATTAGCCAAAAAAACCTTATCGATGTCAACCACAAAAATTGTAACCAATGTCGACTGAAAAATATTCACGATCGATGCCAATCGAAAAACCTTTAGCCGATGTCAACCAAATAATATCACCGATTGACATTGACTAAAAACCCTAGCCGGCCTTAACCAAAAAATAATCCTACCTAAGATCGATCAAAAACATCCTTGACCAACATTGACTAAAAATGCACTGACTGACGTCAGCCAAAAAATAGTCTTGGTTGACATCGATCTAAAAATGCCTGAGCCGATGTCAGTCTAAATTGTCTTGGTTGAGATAGGCCGAAAATACCCTAACTAAGATCGATTGAAAATAGTCTTGACCATAGTCGGTTGAAAATAACTCTTAAATGGACAAGTGCTAAGTTTTTACTTTTTAGTGTTGAATTACTAAATTTTTTTTTAAAAAAAATCCTTATAAAATGTAAGTGGATATAGATTGGATATGACCAAATCCTTATCCACTTAAATGGATTAAATATTGAATCCAAATTGTGTCTTAAAAAATATGGATATAGATTTAAGGTTCAATCCATTTAAGTAGATATGGATTGGATACAAATTGAATACTTAAAAATTCAATCCATGCCTACCCCTACTCAAAACTACTAGTGGTTGGAGATCGACCTTAGAGGAGATATGTGGCCCGCGATTGGCGTTGGCGGATGATAAGGAATACAATCATCGTGAACGAGGTCAGAGAGCTGGAGGCAATGGCGAGGCATGTGTGGCGTAGACCACATGGCCAGGGAACTTGATGGCTCTGTCACCAGCTGAACACAAGCAAAGCAAATTTCGCATGGTGGTGGCAGAGAAGGTGGTGTTGTTCAGACCTAACACAGAAGGGGTTGGGGAGGGGTTAACAGTGCCACTATCGACATCATAGAAGCCAGTGATGGGAGGCCTCTCGTGCCTGTTCTCATCAACGACGAGTTTTTAAGGAATACTTTGGAGCCTTTAACTTTGGGTCGGCCGGACAAAGTTTTGGAGGGGGTCATGTGTCTGGTGGTGAGGGAGTGGGATTAGGAATTCAAATTGGGATAAGAAGTGTGAGGGATGAGAAAAGTTGTTTTTTAACATTTCACCTAAAGTTAACATTGTCATTTATTGATGTAAGCTTAGGGATGCAAAAATAATTAATTTTAATGGAAGGAATGTAAGTGTAATAATTCATAAACTTAAGAGATAAGTGTAATTTGCTAAAAAAATATTATTATGCATGAGTACTCAACTTTAACCCATTTTTAGTGACAAGTTAAACTACCGAGACAACTATACTTTCTTGTGATGTTGATGCATGATAGGGTAGCTAACGTAACTCATTAAAAGTATTTCAAATATGTCTCTGGAAGTTATTATGAGCTTTATTTATTTTTCTTAATCAATTGTAAGTATTTAGTTACGAGTATGTGAACAAAACGGGCTGATATATCGTAACCTCATTAATTTCTGTGAACAATAGTGTCGACCTTTACTTTGAGACCCATGATGGATGGTGTTTAGAGTTAATATATACTACGGCTAGGTTTTCTCTATCCAATTTTGATGGCTTACACTATGGCTTGCCTCAACGATAGATAAGTCTCAATAGTGAGATTAGATAAAGAAATTAGTTTTGGCCTTTTCCTCTATACATCTTTGGATTATTTGTTGTGCTATAACATAGGTCATCATGGCTTCAGCTAGTAGAATTTTTTTTTCGTAATTTCATTTTCATCTACATCTTCACGGTGATTTATTGTGCAAGAACATAAGTATGCATGGCATCAATTAGTAGAAAAAAAAATTGTCCTTATTTCATATATTATATATCATAATTGTTTTGTGCTGGACTTTCTTATAGGTTTTGTTTTGAAATATTAGTAAGTAGATATGTCTTACAAATCTAACTATTTTTAGAGCGTATTTGTTAAAATTTCTACTTAGGATTAATTCTATTCTACAAAATCGACTGGCGAGTCTTATAAGATTTCATTGGTTATGTCTCTAGGTAATATAAGACTAACATACTGCCTCACATTCGGAAAAATAAAAGTGTTCCAAAGAGACCACAGTTAAAGCAATGCAATTGTCATTGGAATTAAGATGACTTTTTAACACATCTCCACACCTAGGACTATAGGCTAGAAGCATGATAGTGTAGCTAGGAAACCCAACAATAACACTACTAGAAATATTAGATTTAACATCGTTACGTTAATATCGATTTTTCAAATACCGATGTTAACGAAAATGCGGTGATAATTTTATAATTAACAGGACATGGTTAACATCGATTTTCTTAAAAATCGATGTTAACATGTTTTTGTTAACATTGGTTTTTTAAAAATCGATGTTAACGTGTTATTGTTAACATCGGTTTTTAACTTTTTTAAGAAAAATCGATGTTAACGTGCTACTGTTAACATCGATTTTTCAATGAAAACTGATGTTGTTGTTGTTATTATTATAAAAGACATCTAGCCCCCAAATTAAACACCCTTCCTTCACTTTTGCATGTGCCTTCACCAAGTATAGAAACTTTATCTCCCACTCTCACTTGCGATTTTGTAGCTTTTAACTTGTTCGTGCTCATTCGTCACTCTCGTGATCTTCCACCAGCTACTTCAGTCTCTGTCGCTCGCACTTGAAGCGTACCTCGCGACCTCAAATCCGGCGTCGTCTCTCAATCCTAGGTTAGTAGGTTTCTTGCACCCAATGAATGTGTTAATGTCTGAACATGTGGCAACTATTTTTTTTTTTTGCATTAGCATTTGAAGGTCAATGTATGGGTTGAATGTGTGTTTGCTATGTGTTTTCGTTGTTCTTGCTCACTAAGGGGTTGATAAAATGCCTATATGAAACTTAATAATGTGGGCGAGGGTATATATGTTGGTCGCACATCCATCCTCTTAGAATCTATTACCATTATTTTATTTTAATCTGCATGGAAGAACATGACATACTTTTACAATAATGTATGTATGAATGAGAATGAATTAAGGGTGCATTGGGTATGATATGATGATTGCTTTTAATTTATTTCTATTTGAAAGCAAGAATTGTGGTTCCATGTACATTAGAGGTATTTATTGACAGCTTCTATAATGTGTTTTCATGTTATAAGAAACCTTTTGATTGTGATGATTAGATATATTGTTTGTAGTGCTCACATGGTCATTGGATCCTACAGCTTGCTTTAGATCACTACTCTAATTTGGATGAACAATTTTGGATCATTCTCGAGTTGATAAATGATGTTTTGTTAGATATCTTTAAAGTGGAGATCTATAGAACCACTCACGGGTTGTGTGTTGTAATTGTTTGGGGAGGCGAGTGATTGGGTTATTATTTTGGGGCAAGGACAAGTATATGAGTGGACCTTATTCCTTGGGTTAGTAAGTATTCACTCCTCATTTTTAGGTGTAAATACTGTATAACCATAGGATTCAGAGGCTGATTCAAATTTGTATTTCATTATATCCTGCTTTTGGTACCTCTGGTACTCTTAATATATTTTGCCTATTTAAAAAAACAATGGAAAGTATAAAAAAAAAAAAAACTAGCCAAGTTGATGATCTTAAAGAAAAATTTAAGTTGACAAGACTTTGTTTGATAAGTGAAATTATAAAGATCACTTGATTAAACACTGTCTAGATACGTCTTGCATAGAAATAGAAAGTACAATTGAATGACAACTACAAGTATTGAATAGCCACAACTAAATAGACCAATCAATACATTTATTCAACTATCATTATAATTAAAAGAACTATTGGCCATAAATTATTTAGATAATACATTATTGAGATTATAGTCCCTTATTTCATTTCCTTCCAAGTGCTAGCTACTGCTACAATATTCCCAGTGCTCGATTATCAATGTCAATTGCTGTCGTTGCTCTCTCTGGGTTTTTTTTCTTCTTTTATTTGGTGCATGTTTATATTTCAATTCAAATACGATACACTATTTTTGAAGTTAATTGAATGATCCACAACAATACATCGCCCACATTCAAATGTTAACATGATAAAACACGATACACGCTCAGGGAATTGATGTAACACCCCGTGTGCATCCGGTGTATTAACATTATGATTATTATCAGATTAGCGCTTAATCACTGTAATTAAAACTTTTCGCGGAAGCATAAATCAAAACCATATTTCTTGATTATATTATGTACGGAACAACAAAGCATTTCATCACAAAGCATAAGACAAGCCCCTGCTAATCCAGATCATACAACCATAACCATAGGCAGATAACATAAATATCTCAAAGATATAAACAGGAGGAAACAGAATTACATAACAGAACTGGTTATGTATAAAACATCATCTGACACTCGAAGTGTCTAAACAAAAGAATAAGCATCCAAGTGCTTTTGATCCCAAGGATCCTTCCTCTCATGAGGGCATACATACATAAATATGTACAAAACAAAGACTACATGTGCACACACATGTCTTCCCTCTATAGGGTACAAAACATCAAAAGCTGAGCCGAGCTCCAAGCTCTCCATTGCTGCCTCACAGCCAAGCAGGTACCGTCTCTACTGGGGCCTCCCGCCCTGAGACCGCTCCTCTCTAGCAGAAGCATCACCTGAAAATAACATAAGCCCCACACGAGGTGAGATAAACATCTCAGTAAGCTCAGGGTCCTTGGAGGCATCTCCTCCACCCTGGCTCACTCACCATGACACAAGTCATCAGGGTATCACAAAAAAACTGGCCTCCCGGCCCTCATAACAATACAAGCAAGTCATCTTGCTCTATGTACGACGGATCTCATCAACGCCAACCTCAGTGTGAGACCGGAACTCACACCCGTGCCATCCCATCGGGAGCTACCCCTTACGCATGGAAGCACGTATATGGTACCTCCGAGAATAGAAGGAATGTCCCATCTCCTATCTCTTGGTCTTGAGGGATCACCGACCCCTGGGATCTCATCAACCATGAGCAAACCAAACTAGGAAGAAATCCATCTCCTAGGGAGGTCCATATCTATCTAACTGGCCAGAAGATCTAAATGACAGACTTCATACATATCTCAAGCACAGATACAAGCATATATCATCATGAGTATGCAACAACCAATAATGCATGTATCATGAATGTAACCACTACTCCCTCAGAGTATGGTGGAGCACAAGCAAGTGGGAAACATCCCCAAGGGACCAAGAACTTACCTGGCAAAGCCGAGCTCTGCACTTCTTTCCCTGCTCTGTGGCACCCGCCACCGACACCCTCGGTGTCACACCCTATGCAAGGCATACTAGCTCATATCAATCATCAAGCCAAAACAAGCATACAAGCTTAAGCATATAACACGGAACCTCAATCTTTTCCAACCACACGGTCATCTAACCTAAGGTTCATCAAGGCTCACACTCAAAGCCATATCATAGACCCTCGGTGGTCTACCTCATGCCTACACGGCACTTGAGTCATCACAAGACTCGGTGCAAGCCAACATCAAGAGCTCAAAGCTCTACTTAAGCCAAAGGCTCAAAGGCTCACACATGGCTTGAACGGTTCTTTCACCCACAAGACACCGCTCCACAAGCCTCCCAAGGCCATCAAAGCCACAAACCAAGGCTCTTGCATGTCAAAACACAGCCAAGCAACTCAGCATATCACTATACAACATCATATAGAGCCAAGAAATCAAAGTTCACCAAACTCACATTTGAGAGCTAATCCTACATCCTCACAACATTCTAAACACATGTTTCCAAAGGACCCAAGGCTAATACTAGCTTTATCACCAGTGGGTCACTATTCACCCAAAACCCCAACTCACAAAACAAGTGGTGAATCTCGAGTTTCTTACCTCAAAGATGACAAGGAAGGCCCAAGGATGACTCCCCCTAGCTTGGGTAACCACGAATCGCCGCCGTTCCTCGCCGAACTCGAGTTCTACGAACCTCCCTTTAGGAAGGGATTCTCAAAATGAGTGGGTTCGAAGGGAGAATGAGGAAGGATTCAAGCTCTACAAGTGTTTTCCATCATGAAAGGTGTTTACGGAGATGTTTTTGGTGAACTATAGCGAAGGAATGAAGCTTGGAGCTTCAACAATGGAGGTGGGGTACTGGAGGAAGAAGAAAACCAAGTTTTCCTTTTGAAAATCACGACCCAGCCTTTTTATAGTGGTCCTGTCAGAGCTGTTGCGCTGATCGCGCCACTCTGGTGCTGATCGCGCCAGCTACAAGTGACCACGGCGCCATCCGCGCCAACCCCGCGCCCAGAGCGCCAACCTCCAAACCTCTAACGCCAAGAGTGCCAACATCCAAGGACTATGGCGCCTCCAGCGCCAGAACCCGTGCCAAGAGCGCCAATATCCAGAGACTCTGGCACTGACCGCGCCACAATGGCGCCATTCGCGCCAACTGGAAAGAAGAACAGGTCTTCTGGGTGGTCTGGCGCTACCTGCGCCAGTCTGGCACCCCAGGCGTCAACCATCAGGACCTTTGGCGCTGGGAGCGCCACTCCCACGCCAAGAGCGCGACACTCCAGAGACTGTGGCGCCAGGAGCGCCACACCTCAGAACCATGGCGCTGATCATGCCCAAAACTCCTGCCGTACGCGCTGGGACTCAGGGTTATTATAATTGACGACATTCTTATCCCTCCAGAAGAAGAAGAAGAACGCACTCGTCGCACCACTCCACTTGTTAAGGTTGCTGCTCCTAAACCAAGAAGAGGTATTCTTTTTTTGTTGCTTTTGGTTTACCTTGCTTACTTCAGTTTATCTCTACATTTTATTATAATTATTTGCTGTGTCTTTTATTATTATAATTATTATTGGTTGGAAATGACGTGGCACATGTTGCTAATTATCTTATCCTCTTATATCATCACAAACAACACTTCAATATAAATTCATTTCCATGTAGACTCACATGAACCACACATTTTTCATTACCGCTGTGATAACACACTAACACCACTTCAACAACTTAACTTGACAAAAACATTGTAAAACTCAAAATCAAGTTTCATACTCTTCTTTTTCTTCTTGCAATGGCTCTCCAGGCTGCTTCTCTTGTTCCTACTTCTTTCTCGGTTCTTAAAGAGGTTTGCTTCTATCTCCCACATTATTACTTCTTCTTATTCATTGTTTTATATCCTTTTTCCAAAGAGATAATTGAACCATGACTTATGTGTTTGCAGGGAAATAATGGTGTGTCTCTCAAGGACTCCACCTTGTTCGGTCTTTCATTGTCAGAACCTATCAAAGCTAACTTCGGCTCTTCTGCATTGAGGTGCAAGGTAAGTTAAACTAAAGTTTTCTGTCTTTTTCTTAATTCATCATTAAGTTTTTTCTTACTTATCTCTAAGTATATTAAGGTATTTTACTTTATTTCCTTTTAGAAGGATTTTATGTTTAGCAAATTATACTAATCATTGTGAGGTTTTTGTATATTGATACTAACCTTTCAGAAGGAATAATGTTATTAATGTTCAATGTAAGCTGCAGACACTTTTCTTTTTCCTGTTTGCATCTGCATCACAACTTTCATTGTTGGAGACTTCACCAAAGATCATTACATGTACGAATGTCTTACGAGTGCTTTTTGAATTTGTTTTATGTGATTAATGACTACTGCTCTATACAGAAATTATGTTCATTATGAGTGAACCTTAGTTTCCAGTTTGAGATTCAATACAGTGATTCTTCTGGACAGTTTGGATTAATTGTTGTATTGATTCTTGAATTATCCGTTTGGATAATTTGGGAAGACTCATTTTTTTAATAGTATATTCATATGTATAGGTTGAGTTTATTTTCTTAAATTTGATGAAATTTTGGTACAATACATTTCACTTTGTTCTCCGAGTGCATACTTGACTATGGTGGAACTCATCTCACCACTTTCATGTCGTGTACTTGGAGATCAAAGCAAAATGCTACCGAAATTTCGTCAAATTTAAGATAAGAAACTCAACCTATACATATGAATATATTATAAAAAATGTCTTCCTGAATGGAATAGGGCCACACCTTTAATGAAAAAAGTGAGGTTTTCATGCATGGAATAACTTTGTGAGTATCACAGAGTTATTCATCAGATGGATCGAAGTTGGATGAATGCAAGTCGCATGAGCATTGAGTATGAGGAAGGCATTGAACATTTCTTAGTATTTGACTCCGAAAGAAGTTGACCAGATGGAAATGGAAAGTATTTTTGTCCGTGTATAAACTATTTGAATGGGAGATGCCAAGCACTAAACGACATACATGAACATCTTCTATGTGATGGGATTAAGAAGAATTATACCACATGGATATGATATGGTGAATTGACAAACATGCAGAGGGGGTCGTAAACTGAACCGCTTGATGTAGACATCAAAGATCGGTTAGAGGATATGATTCGCGATCTGGGACATGAGTCTTTTTAGCAAGAACATGCCCTATGTATGACACATTGGAAAGTGATTCGAAGAAGCCGTTGTATCCAGGGTGCAAAGAGTCATTGACACTGTTGTCAGCACTGTTAAATCTGGTTAATGTCAAGGCCAAATATGGGTGGAGTGGCAAAAGCTTCACTTCATTGCTTCAGGTAGTTCAGGAGATGCTTCCAGATGAAAACATGTTGCTAAGAAGTTACTATCAGGTGAAGAAGATACTTTGTCTAATGGGTATGGAGTATCAGAAAATTCATGCATGTCCCAATGATTGCATATTGTACAGAAATGAATTTGAAGAAATGCATAAATGCCCTAGGTGTGGGGTATCACGGTACAAAGTGAAGGACGATGACGACTATAGCAGTCATGAAAGCATAACGAAAGCCCCCCCCCCGGCGAAGGTGTTGTGGTATCTCTGTTCATTCCAATGTTTAAGCGTTTGTTTGCTAACGAAGATGATGCAAAAGACCTTACACGGCATGCAAATGGGAGAAATTGTGATGGAATGCTCCGCCATTCGACATATTCCTCTTAGTGGAAGAAAATTGACCGTTTGTATCCAGATTCGGTGAAGACCCAAGAAATCTTAGGCTTGCACTTGCCAGTGATAAAATGAATCCCTATGGTAGTTTAAGTACTCAGCACAGTTTATGGCGTGTTTTGCTAGTCATTTACAACATGCCTTCTTGGTTGTGCATGAAGCAAAAATACATGATGTTGTCTATGATGATATCGGGCCCAAGACAGCCAGAAAATGACATTGATGTTTATCTTAGTCCCTTGATTAAAGACTTGACAAACTTGTGGGACGAGGGGGTTGTCGTGTTTGATGGGTATCGAAAGGAGACATTCAAGCTGCTTGCAATACTATTTTGTACCATTAATGATTTTTGAGCGTACGGGAATCAGCAAAGACAAGTGGCAACAATTATGTGAGAGTCACAAAGCTGCTTCCTGGGAGGTTAGTTGACTTGCATTGTTTTAGAATTGGACAATTATGCAGTATTTTTTAACCACATTTTGTTGACAACTATCTGTGTAATTCTTACAGGATGTTAGAAAGAAGACGCAGGCC
Organism: Glycine tomentella; assembly: GCA_007407185.1. Lineage (NCBI taxonomy): Eukaryota > Viridiplantae > Streptophyta > Magnoliopsida > Fabales > Fabaceae > Glycine > Glycine tomentella. Next base: position 531,529 of record PYAF01000591.1, read on the forward strand.
ATCCAGAAGCTTAACACTGCCCCTCACGTGTTGTCTCATGGGGTTATGATTTACTAGAACAAAAACTGATGGAGGAGAAACAAAAGAAAAGATTGGAGGAAGCATGCCAAGCCGAGAGCATTGAGACAATCCTTCATCCTTCGTCTCCTGTTAGACGGTACATCAAGTGGAAGCTGGCTCACACACACACACAAAAAAAAAGAAAGATGACATATGAGAAGGCACGGGAGATTGCAGAGAGGATTGTAAGTCAAGTGATGGTTTCATTGTTCATTAATTAGAAAAACAATAACAAATTACAAAACTCATGCAATACATTATGTTGATTGCAGGATACCTTGGAAGAGCAATTGACACAGGGTAGCTTTGTCGTCGGTGGACGTCAAGATGTACTAACTGCTGCCATTGGACGACCAGAGCAATCAGGCCATGTTCGTGCTGCTAGAGCTGGTGTGATCATCAAACACTACTTCAACCCGGCTTCATCAACCTCTCGCAAGTCTAAGTCAATGAACCCTGAAGACTTGGATCGACTAAAACATAACATCAGGGAAGAGTTGGAGCATTTGATCACTGAAAAAGTGATGCAGCAACTCATGATGTCCTTCAACTAGATGCAGTCCCATATGTAGTCTCAAATGCAGTTTCAGGATCTCATGCTGCCTCCAGAGGTTCAGGTTTGTACTAATAGTGCCCGTGTCAACACGAAGGGAAGTTGTGTTGATCCCTCGGGGCAGGACCCAAACACGGGTGCATTTGTTAGGCGTGGGTTGTATGTCAATGACAATCCTCCCCGCCTGGTTGCCCTTGGAAAAGTTTATGAGGGGTCGACAACCGTGCACAACGTCCATCTGGCCAATGATCAGGTCAAGATAGGCGTTGAGGAAGTTTGAGATGTTGAGGCTCGCGTCCCTATACCCACTGAAGAGGTTCAGTTAGTGGGGCAGATCCTTAACACCTTCCTTGCTTGGCCAACACATCTTGTATGGCCTATTTTGAACAAGGTATTTCATTTTGTGTGTGTTTATTATCATTTAAAAAAGTATTAGTGTCATTTAAAGTGAAGATGGTCATTAACTTATGTTTGTTAACTATGTAGGATAAACAGGGACCTCAGGGACTGGGAAAACCCGTACATAAGCAGGAACCTATTAAGGATCCCCTGTACCAGATCACATTGATCATCCCCCAGCTTTTCCTCAGACCTATGCAGGTGCCGTGGGACCCTACTTTGTTCGAGTTGTATAACGACGACTTCCCGTTGTACATAAAGCATGAGGGTATTTCTGAAATAATCCACGGTGGTTTATGTTTGAACATCTTCGTTTTACAGCTGTGGATTTCGTAAGTCACTTTACAATGTCTACCATTACATGACTAATTGTTTTATATTCCTGCATAATTGACTTTATTTTCAAAACAATAGGCATATGAATGAGTTATATATGCAATCAGATATTGCCTTTGTCTATGGATTCATTGAGCCACAATCCATACAGAGATCTGGCCAACTGCAATTTGAATCCAAAGACCATCTTAAGAAATGGATGCAGAGTTTATAGAAACATGTCTACCTTGGAGCAGGCTACTACTAAATGGATTGTGGTTAAAATAAGTCATTTAAATAATGGTTTATGTCTTCAAAATAACTTTTATTACTATTTACACTAATTTTCGTTTAAGTTTGACTATGTTATTGAATTTAGTGTAATAAGCAAAAAGGAAGCATTGAATATGGTTGTTATACCATGCATTGGATGTCGACAATAGTACAAGGAGGCTTCAAGGATAACTGGGACATGGTAATGGTCCAGTTCAACACTATTTGTAATTTGTTATACTCGTTTTTAATTATACTTATTAAATTATGTTTTATAATGTGATGTAGTATTTTGTTGATCAGAGACCATTGGAGCCAGAGAGACTGAAGGCAATCCGACTTCAGTAGGCTACATTTTATCTTAGAGTTAGGAATGAAACATTAGCTGATTAGGGGAATTTTTAGTAAAACAATTGTATGGTTTAAAATTACAATCATTTTATGTATATTGACACTATCGAATATTGATATTATTCATATATGATGTTACTTTGAACTGAAATTTGAAACTGCCTGGGTCTCTTTTTAAAATTTGCAAGTTAAAATTGGATTAAATGAATAAAACAAAAAGCATATTAAAAAAAACAAAAAAAAAATCATCAATTTTTAGTGAAAATCGATGTTAATTTATGTAACAACATCGGTTTTTATGGAAAATCGATGTTGCTAAGCACATGCAACAACACCAGTTTTTTACTAAAACCGATGTTGTTACATCACAGCAACATAAATTTTCAGTAAAAGTTGATGTTATTACACAACTTAACATCGATTTTTACTAAAAATCGATGTTGAGTTATCATATTTTAACAATTTTTTCTTTTGTTTCTTATTTGCCGACATCGTTTTTTTTTTGGAAAAACCGATGTTGTATAATTTTGTTAACATCGGTTTTCAAAAATCGATATTAACATTCAGACTTTTAATGTCGGCAGTTTAAATATCGGATAAAAATCGATGTCCAAAGGCCAAAATAACCGATATTAAAAGCATATTTTCTAGTAGTGTAAATCTATAATACACTTTAATATTATCTTAAAATTTAAGTTTAAGACCTAACTTAACATTATATTGACTTTTTAGCTAAGTATTATCCAAGCCTTATAAAGAGTATTAGTTTGTTTGGATAAAACAATAAGGCTTGTAAAGTTCTTAATTAGGTCTATTAATGTCATAAGAGGATGGCATAGAATTTTTTTTTTAAAGAATTGCTTATATAATAATTTATTTTTAATTATTAACAAAATAATTGAAAGGTAGTTATGCAACTTATTTTATAGAAATATAAAAAATGACCTAGCTGTTTTAAGTTCCTAAAATAAATTCTTTACTAATAGTTAAAATTTATTAAAAATTACACAAATTAAATAAGATTTATTAAACAAAGAAAAATGAATCACATGTAATTTACATTCTTTTATAAATTTTAAATAATAATAACAATAATTTATATTATTATATTTTAAACAAGACAGAGATACAACCATTTAGTAAACACTTAAGAATCCTCTTTATCTCTCTTTTATTACATCGTAATACGTAACACATGTATGACATGCTCGTATATCACCTTATACTTACAGGCTTATAGCAAATGGGTTGGGAAGGTCTCTAGTTGGGCTACAGGATACTGGTGGTTTTGTCTGGGAAGGATATCCCTTTAATGCTGGATGTTGTTTTCTGCACCTCCAAGTTGTTTCATGAACTCTTTTTGGAATTTTTTTCACCTTTTGAATTGGTGATTTCGGAAGGCTAAAACAAGGTAATTCTGAAATGTAATGTTACATTTTAAATTGATTATTCCAGAAACCAAAACAGGGATGAGCAAAGCAAATTAGAAGTGCAGGAAGCAACAACCTTTAAATACCTGAGGTACTGTTGCACTGGCAGTTATAGAAGCCCGCGGGCCTGTGGGCCCACAGTGTATTCCAGAATCTTCAAGAGCTCTTGTCCTAAGGTGTACTCCTATGCATTTGATGACACCACCAACCTTGTTACTTGCTCTAAGGCTAATTATTTGGTCACTTTCTGCCCTAATTAACAGTATCATTTAATTAAACAATAATTTTTATCTACCTAGCTAGGCTTATCACCAATGCCAAAAATGTGTTATTATGCTAGTATGTAGAGTAGGGTACCCTGAGTTATGCTTTGTTCTTATAGTTTAAGTTTATAATGCCAATTTATCTCCAATTAGTATTCTAAGCATGTTGGTTGTTGAGCTTTTGTTTGAACCGTTCATCAATGATCTCTAGCTGGGTAGATAGGTTTATGTTTATACTGCACTTCAATTATTTTATTCATAACCACCTGCAATTCCGCTTACTTCATTGGCTGAAAGTGCTTCGTTTTGGTAGGATATGTCCTAATTGGTAATAATGGGAATCAAATGTCTCGTTCTTGTAATGTACTGTTACTACTATTTGTAATCTTATATGGCAATATATTCTATGGTGGCTGTGCTTTAATTTGGTTCTTAATTTATTTTACCATAGACTTAAATGAGACACCAACAAAAGTTAATTCAATTGATAAAAGACGAGTTCATATTTCAAAATGTTGCTGTCAATTTGTCTATGTACTATAAAAATAATTAATTTAATTCACAATTTTGTAAATGTATCAATAATTTAATCCTACTATTAAGTATATTCTGTTTCTGATTACGTTTTTGGTGACATGACATGTGAACAATGATGTGACAAATCCACATGATAAAAGTGAAAGCCACAAGTTGAATTATCCTATTTTTTTGTCTTCAAAAGATATTCAAAAGTTTCTGGTACCAAAAGACAAAAATATGAAGGATTAAAGAGAAAATATTCAAAAAAAATTTGGGGTCAAAATGAAAATATCAAAAAATATGAGGTCCAAATATAAAAAAATGAAAAAAAAAGTTATAGCCCAAATTTTACAGTCCTTTTATTGTATTCTTATTATTACTTTCTAGTATTTTCTTTTTGCATAATTGCAGTGGTTTATACTTAGTCATATTTTGTTTTTCCTAATTGTCTTTTTTGGCATTCCTTTTGAGTTATACTTTTTTTTTTTTAGCTTTTATTGTTTGTCTTCTAAATTTCCAATGTTTTGTCTTAGAATTTTCTTTCTTCCTTGACCTCTTAAGTTGAGTTTGTATTTGTTTCATCTTTCACTTTGGTTACTCCTTGAATTGAAATCTTTGGTTGATTTCAAGGGCTAAAGAAGAGTTAATGAGTGAAAAAAGACAGGAGTGAACTTTATAGAAAAAGTCTTACGAGTGTTGAAGAGTGTAAACACTTGGTGAGTGGTAAGGTCCAATATATTATTTGTTTTACTAACATTTTTCTTGTAGCAATGGTGTCAGAAAGTGATAGTGATCCACCTTCCCCTAGAACCGCTAAGCTAATGGCTTTATTGGCTAAGCAAATGGATAAGTTGCAAAGAAATGTTGAAAGGAGGATGGAAGACAGATTTGATGAGATTCAAAAAAGCACTCAAGAGTTGAGTGGGAGAATGCAAGACATGGAGAGAAGGAGACATCATAGGTCACCTCATTACTTCTCAAGGCAGTGATGATGACTATGAAGATGGTAGAAGACATATGCATCGGAGGAATAGGGATGGCATGGACGATGTAAAGATCAAACTACCCAAGTTCCTAGGTACTTATGACCCGAAGGCTTACCTTGATTGGGAGATGAAAGTCGACCAAGTTTTCAACTGTCACAATTTTAGTGAACAAAAGAAAATGAAGTTGGCTAGCTTAGAATTTGAGGTATATGTCGTGGCGTGGTGGAATCATGTGCAAATGGAGAGAGAAAGATTGAGAAGACATCGACCGGACACATGGTTGATAATGAAAGGAATCATGAGGGATAGATTTATCCCACCTCAATATATAAGGGATTTGCATAACAAATTACAAAGACTCTATCAAGTAAATAAAAGTATTGATGACTATTACAAGGAGATGGAGATTTCTTTGATGAGAGCAAACATTGAAGAGACTAATGAGGCTACAATGGCTAGATTTTTGAATGGTTTAAATAGGGACATTCAATATGTTGTAGAGCTTCAAAGCTACAACACCTTGGATGAACTTATACATAAGATTGTGAAAGTGGAGCAACAACTGAAGAGAAAATAAGCCTACAAGAAGTCTTCATATGGTTATTCATCTTGAAAGGATAAAGACACTTTCAAGAAGGAGGGTTCTTCTTTACAACAAATTGAAAGGAAGTCTTCAAGAGGTAATCCTACTTCTCCTACTCAACCATTTTCCAATAAATCTAGTTCAATTAAATGTTTTAAATGTTTGGGAAAGGGTCATATTGCATCCCAATATCCAAACAAAAGGACCATGATTGTGTTGGAGAATGGAGAGGTGAATAGTGAGTAATCTGAAAGCTCTCATAGTTCCTCTAATGAAGGGGAGCATGATGGTGTTCTTCAACCAGAAGAGCGAGATCTTTTAATGGTAAGAAGACTCATGGGAAGCTTGTGCAAAGATCAAGATGATACACAAAGAGAACATTTTTCATTCTAGATGCTTGGTGAATGGAAATGTTTGTTCCCTTATCATTGATGGAGGAAGTTGTACCAATGTTGCAAGAGATGCTTGGTTTAAAAATCACCCCTCATCCTAAGCCTTATAAATTGCAATGGTTGAGTGACGATGGTGAGTTGGTTGTGAATAAACAAGTGTTCCTTACATTCTCCATTGGAAAGTATGTTGATGAAGTGCTTTGTGATATGGTTCCCATGGAAGCTGGCCATGTTTTGCTTGGTAGACCATGGTAATATGATCGAGATGTTATCCACAATGGGGTCACCAATCGATATTCTTTCTTACATAAAGGTAAAGAGGTTGTTCTCTCACCTTTGTCTCCATGTGAGGTGTGTGAGGATCAAATAAAAATGAGATTGAAAAGAGAGAAAGAAAAGAAAATCAAAGAAGAAAAGAGTCCTTTGAGAGAGAATAGTCGAAAAGAAAAAGATGACAAAAAGAGTGAAAAGCAAGAACAAACAAAAATAGAAAAAAAGAGTGAAAAAAAATTATTGATAAAAGAGAGTTTGTTCATCAAACCTAAGGAGGTAAAAAGAGTGATGCTAGCTAGACAACAAATGTATTTACTCATTCCAAATTATATGTGCTTGTCTTCTAGTGCCTTTGAGTTGTCTTAAGGTTTTGATACTCTTTTAAATGAGTTTGAGGATGTCTTTCCACAAGACATACCTCATGGCTTGCCTCCTTTAAGAGGAATTGAGTATCAAATTGGTCTTGTTCTAGGAGCTTCACTTCCTAATAGGGCTGCCTATTGGAGTAATCCGGAAGAGACCAACGAGATTCAAAAGCAGGTTGAAGAGTTGATACAAAAAGGATGGGTGAAGGAAAGCTTGAGCCCATGTACAATGCCGACCATCCTTGTCCCTAAGAAAGATAACATGTGAAGGATGTGCACGGATTGTAGAATCATCAACAACATCACTGTAAGGTATCAACATCCTAATCCTAGACTTGATGATAAGGTAACCAACTCTACCACTTCTTTTTTTTCCTTTTAAGGTCGTTTATGGTTTTAAACCATTATTCTTTGTTGATTTAATCTCTTTACCTAATGAGTCTTCTATTTTGAGTAAGAATGAGCTTTCTAGAGCCAATTTTGTTAGGAATTTCCATGGAAGGGTGAGAAATCAAATTGAGAGGAAGATGAAGGAATATACAAGACATGCCAACAAGGGGAGAAATACCACAGGATTTGATCCCAAAGATTGGGTTTGGGTACATCTAAGGAAGGATAGGTTTCCTTTCCAAAGGAAATCTAAACTCCAACCTAGGCGTGATGGTCCTTTCAAGATCCTTGAGAGGATTAATGACAATGCCTACAAGATTAATTTGCCAAGTGAGTATAGGGAGAGTTCTAGTTTTACTGTCACTGATCTTTCTTCTTATGATATAGGTTTTTTGAATGCAAATCCGAGGACAAATTCTTTCCAATAATGAGGGGATGATAGAGGACTATCCAAAGAGCATGAAGTTCTAGAAGCACTCCATGAATTGAAGGTTCCAATGACAATGTCCAAAACCAAGTTTCTACAAAAAGAGATGATTAAGAGAATCATGATTAGGCTATTTAACAATGGCAAGGATGGAGGAAGACACAAGGAGCTTTGGAGCACCTTGAAGATTGTAGGAGAGCTCGATTAGCGCGAACATCGCACTTAGCTCAATTCCTTTCATAGTTTTCGTAATTTTCGTACTGTCGTAATTTAATAATTTCTTATTTGTGTAATGGGCCTCAATGTGGACTTAAATAGGCCCAAACTATGCATTTTTAGGTTTTATTAAAGGCTTAACTCTATAAGTACTCAGACATTGCTACCTTTGAATAACTTTTGATTGAATAAAATTAAGCATTTGCTTGAATTGAGAGCTTAGCCTCTTCTTGGTTCTTGGCTGAACCCAAATTGATTCTTATCAAGGAAGCTTTCCTTTGTGACGAATCTTCCTCAACTTATCGTTCCAACATGGATTGTGACGTTATTCATTACCATCTTCTTTATCTTCCCCACCTTTTATCTATAAGTTCTACTCTCTATCATTGATATCTTGAAATTGGCCTCTGGAAACGATCCAATCCAAGCATGCCTTGGTAGTCATCAATATGGCAACGTTGACTGTAGCTGCTAAAGGTTTTTCAAAAATTAAACAAGTGAAGTTATGTATACCATTGCACATCAACCATTTTAAACGGCTTCACCACTTGAAAAAGCCTAGCTTTAGTGAGTGGTGACGGAAAATATACTATATTGTGTTAATGTTTGGATGATGTATAGTGACCAAGTGAAAAATGATTCCCTTTCTAGTGTTTTATGTTAATGTAACGAAGAGTTTTGTAGTTTGGACATGCTTACCAGGAGCAATGGACGCTTGAATTTCTGTAGTGTTGTTGATAGTTGGTTTCTTCACCATCGTGGTTTTCGGCTTGGCATAAGTTTGGTCTGGTTCACGGTGGATTTAAACTGCATGTTCCCTGGATCAAATGCAAGGTTTATAGTGGTTAACAGTGCGCATCAGACAGAGTGACTATTTTTCTACCTATGCAAGTTAGTGGTTTGTAGTGGAGTGGGCGGATTTGAATAGACCCATAGGGTGAAGAGTGGTGACTGAATAGTTCGTGTCATTGATGGAATTGTACGGTGGTCAGCCAGATGGACCTGACTTTCAGGTGTTAAGTACACGACTGTACTTTGAAACATAAATTATTTGCTTTATTTGGGTTGAGTAGAGGGCCCACTAAATTGAAAAGGAAAAAAATTGATTAAGTTAATAGCACAATTGGGCCTGTAGTATCTATTAAATGTGAATATATTAGTCGTGACCATCATTGCAGTGGACTGAATCGTTTATTGGCTAGACTTTAAAAATGTTGTTAATTGTGGATCATAGAAGAAGTCATCATATTGCCTTTTGTATTCCTTGTTCGTTTTCATCGTGTTTTAATGGCTAATCGAGTATGAATGGTTTGTTTTCAAAAATTTAAGTAAAATAAATAAATGATGGGCGAAGGTTACATGTTGCCAAATGAGTAATACTTATTGTAACCCACAATAATTTATTCTACATATTTCACTTACAAATTAAACTTAAGTAATAAATAGTGTATTTTAAAATAATAAATAGGTTCAATCTTTTTGGACTTTAACCATAATAAGTAAACTAGTTTTATTTCTTCATTTTATATACATAATTTCTTCTAGTAGTATTCTTCAGTCCGAGTAAGTTTTCGTCCTTTAATATTACATTTTATTTTTTTGGTTCCATAAGGTTAGATGAGGACATTTTAGTGCGTATTTGAGTAATTTAGAAAAAATTTTCATGTCTAACGTTACACGAGTAAATTGTTGTCTCAACCATAAACACATGCATTTGCCAAAAAATAGAAACCATATCAATCGTTGTGGCCATGTTCCCCTAAAATACACAAATGATCAGATAGCTACAAACATTAATTTCCCAAAACGACTTCATACAGACCTTAATTAAAACCAACATTACACGCCATTTACAAACCCTGGACGTTTAACACTGACAATTGTTGGCAAAAAATTTACAAATCTTGCAACTTTAACATTGACCTTTGTTGGCCCAGAATTTGCAAACCCAGAAATAAAAAACAAACCAATGCTTTTCCAACAGCCAGATCAATATATGACAACCTATTATGGGTACCAACCAAAAAATTATGACATTCTCCATGTGGTTCTCACTTAATCCGCACCAAGAAATCTTCCCAATTAATTGTTGTTGCACTAACAACGATGTTCTTGTTCTCGTTGTGTGGACCAAGTAACAATGTCATTGCAACTTTCATTCTCACATGTTTGTCATCAAGTTTTTCCACAAGTAAAAAGTAATCAAATAATGAATGGTATGATATTATTAATGTAAATCAATAGATTGGAACACCTTTTACCAAGCCGTACAAGATTGTCACAAAACATTCTTGCATCTGCATCCACCCAAGGGCCCATACAGTAGAATTGTCGCTGAAATTGGGACACAGTAGGAACACCCATTTATTTAAAAAAAATATAAAAACATATGTGTCCAAAAACTTGACATACTTGATGTGTTCGTAGGTTACCTGGAGCCACAATTTGGTATTCCCCTTGGTTCCATGATGTCCCAATGATCCATATCATGTACGCCCCAACTAATGTCTAGTATGTCAAACATTGTGTCCAATACATAACACATTACTTCACCCTATATGTCATTAATAAACGCAGAATGATTAATGAACAATAGTAGGTTTACAAGTTTTGTTCACCTCCATAAATCGAATACCACTCCATATAAATAACACGTACCATGGTCCTTATAACTTGGTTTCGATCCTCCAACGATTCAACTGTGAAGTGTGAATCCAAATGGTAGATTTTTTTGTCACTCATGCATATAACCATCAGATAGAAATGATTGGTATGATCATAAATAGGAATGTATATCGGCATAGGAAATAACAATCACATGAAAGTAATGAGTTTGTATTGTTTTTTTTGGTCAACTACTAAGTGTATCGTAAACGACTTACAAGGTTTAAGCATGCATATGACGATATGAAATCTTTCCTGTAGTAGTCTACAAGTTTGTCCACGCTAGTTCAGGATAACACATCAACCTATTTTGTTAATTGAAAATTGTAGTAGTGTATGACGTAAAAACATTGTGCATGTTGTTGAAAAGCATTACAATAACACATAATTTTAAAATTGATACCGCAAAAGCTAGAGGGAAACATCATAAGAACTTGTTTGGTCCATTAATTTGTGTATGTGTAATTTTTAAAGCCATGAACAGAACAATCTGAAATAGTGAAAAAAACACTACATAAAAATATGAAGCTCATTCAAGGGAACAACATGTCAACATTAAACAAATGGCAACCACATATACTTTTTACCTCATCAGCTACTGGTTTATTGGGACATAGACTTTCAAAATGCCTTCAAGTGCCAAAATTTTGTCCAATCCGAAAAAGATCTCCTTGCCCCCTACATGTTGGGCATGACATTCAATTTTTTATATGCAATTTGGAAAAAAAAATTATAAATACAAGGATGCATACGTGTAACAATGGTCTAACATATCTCACAAATGGAAGGTACAAAACACATTACATGGGGTCTATCTTTGAGTTAAAAATATATTCACAAACTTGTGCCTCTAAAGAAGTCAGGTTCATGTCTGCAATTGGCTTAAACACAAACGGCATACCCTACGTAAAACAGTAAACCGTAAGTTCAGTAACACTCGTATACACGAAACAACTCAACACTCACTCATGCGTACATTATATGAAGTGTGTTCAAACTGACTAACCTAAGGAACAAGTTAAAAATAATGTTTAACGTGTGTTCGATGCTAGCTAGTCTCTTCTTTATACCCCTTTCGAGCACCTACAACGGGGTATACACAAAAAATAGGTAACACATACATCCTGCATACATGTACATAAAATGAAATTTTGAAGCACGTATTACCTTTATGTGTTCTTCTACGGACTGTAGTTTTGCGATCATATCCATTTCTACTGTTAACTTGTCAGTCTTAGAAGTTGTGAAGCATGTTTCTTCAGATGGCAAAGGTACCTATGGAACATAAATTAGTTACTCCGGTAAAAAGCTTAACAAATTGTAAATGTAAAATACATAGAACAACGAGCAACAATATTGAGGGAGTAAAGGTTCACTGCATCGTTGTTTGGCCCCAATCACATGTGTTCCGCCAAAATCACCGTCAGAAACTTTGCGGTGCCTATTAATATAAACAATAACACATAACAAAGGCAACCTTCAATAAAAATATTTTAAATCAAATTTTATGCCAACAAGATCCCTAACACATACACAAATAAAACACCTTGAGTCGTCAGTTGTAATGTCTTACTCCATGTGAATGGGTCACCGACGATATGACAAGACTTAGGACACACTACAATGACGAATGGTTATTTGCGGACAGAGTATGAAGACATAGAACAAATACACAGTATGCAGAGAGAGTATGAACAAATAGGCATGACCGTCATAATTACATACTATGAACCTACATGAAGGTTGTACACGGCTGATATGGGACATGATTTGACAATAAGAGAAAATGTCACTTTCTACTTTCCTTCAGAATTGCACATTGTTGATGGTCTTGACCTTATGCAACTTAAACAGTGGTTTACTGATAAACGATGTCGTATCACTTCAAAACAATTAAACTACGCTAATTCTATAGCACAAGATTAACCTAGGTTGACTCAAAGATACGATCAATATGGTTCCAACTTCAACTTACTAATAAACAATAGGGAATTTTTGTCAAACAGTTTGCATGCGATAAGTAAAAATTGTAGAAAACGTATAAACTAATGGGAATTCATAAAAGGTAATGTAAAACAGATTAAAGAGCATCAATTCAATTCACCAAACCAAGCAATGGTAATCATCATAGTTCTCAAATAATGATTATGTTATGAAAGTTCATTCAATTTCATTAGAAGCAGTTCAATCAAATTAACTCCTAAATTAATTGAAATCACAAACCTAATTGAAATATCATCCAACTAATCTGTGATTAAAATTTGAAATTAGGAAATGAATTCATAACCTAATCCGCTTTCAATCCTAAACATATTCATGATCATGAAAATTGAATAAAGGATTGAAGAAGAAAGTGAACATTCACATAGAATTTGAAATACCAAACCAGAACTCAAATTCCCCTTTGCTTGGATTGGATCCTTGGATTGATTGATTGTTTAGCCTCCCATGATCATCATCAATGAAAACCACAAAAAATTGGTGCTCAAAAATGGAAGACCAGAAAATGAAAATGAAGAACAGTGAAGAACAATGAAGAACGGTTGAGAGAAAATAAGAGAAAAGGTTTTGATTCTGTAAACTTAAAAAGGAAAATGTAAAATCTGTTTTTGCTAAAATGTAGTTGATGAGTCACTATTTATCACTAATTACTCATCTTTTTGTACTCATTTTAATCCCTAACTTGTGCTTAATTGTTTATATTTTGCATTGTTTCTCATTTAAGATTTAATTAGACCGATAATTCGGATTTTAATTAATTTGGATTATTTTAAGTTTAATTATTCTAATTTTTATTTACAGGGCAGTTTAATAATTAATTG
>PYAF01000591.1:548808-559374 GCA_007407185.1 Glycine tomentella
AAAAAACACAAATTTTTATTATCACAAGCTTACAAAAGTACCAAAAATTATATTGTTTCCATTACTTAACTTCAACATATTTGGTATTTTACAAAATTCTTTAATATTTTTATCATTTACTTTTCATATTAATTTACATCAACTCAAACTCAAAGTTATAACAAAACTTTCATTGATTTACATTTACCTAATCAATTAATATCATTTACATTAATATTATTTTATGAAAAAGACACAAATTTCTAAAATCACAACCTTACAAAATTACAACATAATTAATTGTATTAATTACTTAACATCAATATATTTTGTATTTTCAAATAAATTTAATATTTCTCTTATTTTTACAATATTTTAATTTCTTTCCTATTCATATTTTTCAACATTTATCAATCTTCTTCATATTGTTGTTGTACCTTGCAAAATGTTGCTTCTGCCATTGGGAGACACAACGACAACGGTCAACAACATTCATCTATGATGCTGCCACTGTACAACCACGTGCATTCGACAATGTGCAGCATAGGGATGTATTGTGGCTAAGTTAATAAAATAACATATAAATAACCAAAGCTATCGATTCCACTACAACATTAAAAAGTCCATGATACAAATCCTGTAACACCCCGTGTATACCCGGTGTATTATCATTATGTAATCATCAGATTAGCGCTTAAACAACTAATTAAAACCTTTAGTAAAACAAGTTTATATTGCGAAAGCATAAAACCAAACCATCTTTCTTGATAACATTATGTATGGAAACACAACCCACATCAAGCATAAACATGCCCCTGCTCAACCAGATCATACAAACCAACCATAGGCAGAAACATAAATATCTCAAAGATATACACATACAGGAGTAAGCATAACTGAACGAAAACCGGATATATACATCACTGGCACCCGAGGTGCATGTACACAAGATAAGCGTCCGAGCGCTTTATGATCCCACGGATCCTTCCTCACACGAGGGCATACATATACATACATCAGTGTGTGAAACAAAGCACATGCGCAACGTACGTCTTCCCTCGCAGGGGTATACAACATAAATAAAGGTAAATGCCGAGCCGAGCTCCAAGCATGCAAAACACCGCTGAGCCGAGCTCCAAGCGTGCAAAACACCTCAATAACTGAGCCGAGCTCCAAGCTATCCTCTGCTGCCCAAGGCCAAGCAGGTACCGTCTCTACTGGGGCCTCCCGCCCTGAGACTGCTCCCCTCTGCCAGAAGCATCACCTGAAAAACATATAAACCCCACACGGGGTGAGATAAACATCTCAGTAAGCTCAGGGTCCTTGGAGGCATCTCCTCCACCCTGGCTCACTCATCATGACACAACATCATGGCATCACAACACTGGGCCATCCCGACCTCTCATATCAATACAATGCACGTCAACCCGGTGCTCTATGTACGGCGGACCGAGTCCAACGTCGACCTCAGTGTGAAACCGGAATTCACACCCGTGCCATCCCATCGGATGCTACCCCTTCGCATGGATGCACGTATATGGTACCTCCGAGACTAGGCACTCACCGCAACGGGACACATCCTAGCTCTTGGCCTCAGGGAATCTCCGCATCTCGGGACCGAGTCAACCAGAGCCAGCCAACTTGGAGGAAAACCATCTCCTAGGGAGGTCCATATATATATCCTATTGGCCAAAGGATCTAACAACAGGCTTAATACAATATCAAGCACAGCTACAAGCAAAAGTATGTATATGAGCATGCAACATCATCACAATGCATGAGTCATGAATGAAACCACTACTCCCACGGAGTATGGTAGAGCACACACAAGTGGGAAACATCCCCAAGGGTCCAGAACTTACCTGGCAAAGCCGCGCTCTGCAGTTCTCCCCGTGCTCTGTGGCCCACGCCACTGACACCCTCGGTGTCACGCCCTATCAAGGCACACACACAACATGTATCATCACACAAGCCATACAAGGCACAAGCAAAACGGTTCACAACCGCTCAAGCACGAAAGGACTCACAATCCTTTCCAAAACCACAAGTCATCTACCCTATGGTTCAACAAAGCTTGGCATTTACAAGCCATCAAGCTAATAGCCTCACAAGGCCATCACAACCACAATCCAGAGCTCTAGCATGTACAACAATGGCTAAGCAACTCAGCCCAACAACAACACATGCACCAACAAGAGCCATGGAATCAACATTCACCAAATTCACTTCTAAGAGCTAATCCTACATCCTCTCAACATTCCAAACACATGTTTCAACTGGACCCAAAACTAATTCAAGCTCTATCAAAAGTGGGTCACTATTCACCCAAAACCCCAACTCATGAATCAAGAGGTAAATCTCAAGTTTCTTACCTCAAATGACGCAAGGAAGACCCACGGACGACTTCCCCTAGCTTGGGTACTCAAGAATCGTCGCCGTTCCTCGCCGAGCTCAAGTTCCGCGAACTTCCCTTGAGAAAGGGATTCTCAAAGAGAGTGGGTTTGAGGTGAAAGAGAGGATGGATTCAAGCTCCAAAGGTGATTTCCATCACAAAACAAGCTTATGGAAGTGTTTTTGGTGAGATATGGTGAAGGAACCAAGCTTGGGCACTCAACAATGGAGGTAGGAGGTCTGAGGAAGAAGAAGGAAGGGATTTGGCTCAGAAAATCGCGAAATGGGCTTTATATAGGGGGTCTGCCCGAGCTGCGGCGCCTCCGGCGCCGGCCCCACGCCCAGAGCGCCACCTTCCAGAGATCCCGGCGCCTCAAGCGCCAACCCCGGCGCCTCGAGCGCCAGCCTCCAGCACCTCCAGCGCCAGCTCCCACGCCTCGAGCGCCAACATCCAGAACACCTGGCGCCAACCGCGCCACCCACGGCGCCTGCTGGGAAATCAAAGTGGTTCCGGCGCCACCGGCGCCGACCTGGCGCCCGGAGCGCCGTCCACCAGAGGCCACAGCGCCTGGAGCGCCGCTCCCGCGCCTCCGGCGCCACACTCCAGCACTGCGGCGCCTGGAGCGCCAGAATTATGCAGAAGAATTCTGCAGAAGAATTCTGCAGAATCCTTGGCCAGACGCTTCCCGAATCGCGCCATACGCGTCCTAATTCGCGCCAAACGCGCTGGGACTTAGGAATATTACAAATCCAATGGTCCTCATTAGTTTTGTATAATACAAAACATGTTTACCTTGCGCACCCTAAACCCCGTCTTTTTTTAAAGGCATTGAAGTTACCTTTTGCTTTGAGTAGTAATTTTTTTTTAACTATCATGACGAGGGTATTTGATTTCTTGATGGGTCCCTGAGTTAGAAGCTTTGGCTTGTGGATTGGATATGCAATTAATCATCGATTCATAACATAGTTATATTTAAAATTTATTATTCCTTTCAAAGAGTATATTAGGTGAAAAACTCTATTTTCAATAAAACGATTTTGTAGAGCTATAAATTTTTTAACTAATGTATTGATCATCCATGATAAATGATAAATTGTAGTTTCGATTTTATTTGTTAGGTAAATATTCATTTTCGTCCTTGAATTTGTTAAACATTGACAGTTAGGTTCCTAAAAGATGGAAAATTAATTTTTTTCTTAAATTTGTAAAAAAGTGTGCGACAAATTAGTTATACCGTTAGTTTTTTCTTATAACTCAAAGAGTTGTGCCTACATAACATTTTTAGTGATAATGAGACCTGACATGTTGTCACATGTCATCCACATGGTTGTCACATGTCAAAATGTTAACTTCTTTTTTATTTGGTCTTTGAACTTACTAACATGATGTTATTTTAGTCCTAAACTTAACCGCTTATTGACATTTTAGTTCATGAACTTATCATATATTGTCATTTTGATCATGAAAACACTTTTAAATTTTCAATTAAGTCTTATGTTGGATGAAACTATTAGCATAGACATTACTATATTCTTTTTTTTTTTCTTCCTGTGATCCTATCATTTAAATTATACTATACATATGAAATTAATTTATGAGTGATTACATAACTATAACAAGTGTTAAATTAAGGACATCACTAACAAGATTCTATAAGATTCCAAATGCCAAAATTAAGTTATTATGATATATGTTATTAATATGTATAAAATGTTAATTAATTAATTTTATAAAATAATGTTAATGACGAAAAGACACTTAAAAAAAACTTAATCCATTATAATGATTGAGTATAAGAGGACATTAAAATAAAAATGTTAGAATCATTTTCTCATATACCCTTTTGCAATTTTTATGTCGTTGTTCAACAATCAATTATTAAAGGACATAACTTATTATAAGTTAAAAATATACTACCTACAAAATTGAGTATAATATATAGTTTATCCATTATATTCTCAAAAGAGAAGTATCGTTAGTCATGTTAGAGTATACAATATATATAATCTATAAAATTGAGTATAAAATATAATTCACTCATTATATTAATCATGTTGAAGTATATAAAATAAAAAAAAAATACATTAATAGGTGGAAAAAAATGAAAATATCTAATTCTGATCAAATAAAATGATTCATTTTATATCGATCTCTTTGCCACAAACAACAAAGCTGAAATCAGCATACAAACAATCGCCACAAAACCCACCATGCGGTCGTGGAATCCGAACTCGACCACAATCAATGACAATATATTGTGTATATGGAAGTATCGCAAATGATGTTAAAAGAAAATGTGGCATGCTTATTAGAAATTTCTGATTTTAAGACATCAGTAATAGAAATATATAAGACATCGTCGTGCCTGTCTTTACTTCTCAGGTAAGAGGTTGATTAATTATGTATTACATAATTTGTATACATAAAATATTTCAAATAGTCATATGAAATTGTATATTGTAAACCAATGAAGTCTGGCGAAAGACTATGATGAAAATTATATCTGTTAGAAAATTACATTTTTTGACTTTATTAATAATTTTATATTATTTAATATATATTTGGTAAATTAAAGTGATTAATTAAATATGTCCAAATAGATTCTTAAATAAATATGAAATAAATGGGTGGATATCAATGTTGGATCAATTAGATTTAATGGGAGTTTACGGGCCCAACAATAAAGAAAAATATTATATATAGAGTTATGGTCTCCAATAGATCAAATCAAGTTTTTTTTTCCTTTCTTTCTCATCTAGAAAAAATAACCTCTAATGAGTGATTTAACTGAGAAATACTAAATATCATGAGGAAAGATTACAAGAACAAAAGGACAAATCATTGTTGCAATGAAAATATGTACGTTTTATTTGTTTAAAATTTTTTGATCATCCAATATGATGTTTATGAAATTTTATTGAGTGATAATTTTTACCATAATAATTTAAGAATTAATTTTTCAATAATATTGGCTTAGGATTGATCAAGATGAAAGATAGTTGTATCAATCATGTGGATTGTGTAAGTACTTTGAATAACCTAAATTGATCAATAGTAAACACGTTTCTATTATTCTGTATTAAGTAATATATGCTATTTTTTATTTGGTAATTTGCGTAAGTCTAGCTTTATAGCACAGCTATTTCTCCAAGGGGAGATCCTAATTAATACTAAGTCATATCCACATGTCAAAGGAGCATTGAAGGAGTTTGCAATACTTGCAGCTCGAGTCAGATGCAATGATGCATATATAGCAGACACCTTCCAAACCAGTCCATGCGATTTAATATATTGATTATTACTCAGTGGGGACACTAAATTCCAATATCCATTCTTCAAGCAATGGATTTAACTTTTTTGGCATGATGAGAATGAAAATGATATACAGTATAGGATGCCATTCTTTCTTGTTCTATCGGCAATCTCCTCTTTTGGGTACAAACGTGTCACACAAGGCAACAATGTCATGCATTAATATGGTGTAATTGCATATGCCTTTTCTCCAAAAGAAAAGAGGAAACAAAAAATTCTTCCTCCCCCATGTCGCCACATGTAGGTGCTCAATATTTCCCAACACCCAAAGAAAAAAAAATAAAGATTTAAATCACATGTTCCGTTCTTTCTTCGTCTAATTGAAAATCAACACGTCTTTACAAAATTTGGCTTTTTTTTTTCTTTAGATGACATTTTTTAATTATTAATTTTTGTAATAATGTGTTGTTTTATAATTAGACGAATATAGAAAAAAATACATGTACATCCATAAATGGTGCAGTTGACTTCTTAGAAAACGAAGTACTTTTTTTATGCACATATACTGATAATTATTATAGAATAGAATAAAACAAAATGTGATATATAACAGAATGTTAACTATATATATTAAAAGAAATAGGAGATAAAGTTTTATCCCATTTGTTAAATGACTTAAATGTAAAATAAATAAAAAAGAGACTTGAAATTTTTTTTTCATCTCTTAAACATTTGGTCTTCACTTTTAACTTTTGGAAACTTTTCCTTTTATGATCCTTGTAATATTCAAATATTTTATTTATTACCCCTTCATTACAAAAAGTAAAAAATGCTTACCTGGTTCCATCAAGCATTGACAGATAACAATGTCACATTACAAAAATATTTATGTAGTGACATCAAATGTAGACATGTATAGTCATGTAAGCGCGTGTACAATGAAAGTTACCAAGACAAAAAAAAAATTAATGAAAACTTTAAACATTAAAAAGATGATAAACAAAATTTTCACAAATAAAGAAAAAATTATGTATTACAAATTTTGCACCAAAAATATATTATTAATTTCGCCAATTTGGACCTTAATTCTTCAAGCAATATCAATGAAAAATAACCAGCATGCTCAAAGGAACTCATTACCGCTATTACTGCTTCGGAAAAGGCTTGTATCGTAGCTTAATACGCATTAAAGGCAATTGTAAATATGGCTTATACTTTTTTATTCTCTTAACCATAACTTTAATAGAATACAACTAAATATTTATAACTATTATAAGAAGTAAATGTTATATATTTTTAATTCCATTTAGGTATGTCAATCCGGACCAACCAGTCGAATTGGCCCACCACGGATTAGCTAAAAAGTGAGTCAGGTCGGATTTGCTTACTTTAGTAGTGGGTCATTTTTTGTCAACCCAGCTCAACCCAGGTGGATTGGTGGATTATTCGAGTTAGCCCGCGAACTGATTCGTAAGTTGACTCGCAGGTTGACTCACTTTAAATTAAAAAAAAACCCTTAAAAAACCACAAAATAAGTGTAGAAAAATGCAAATTAAATCAATATAAGTAAGTTTAAATATTACAAACTACATCAAACTCAAACTAAATGTGCATAAAACTCAAACAAACATAAAATATGTTCAACAATATTAAAATAGTAAAACACCAATCTAACTCCTCCAATGTCAAATTCTCATATCTTTATCTTCAATATTAACTTGTCTACGAAGAGTATTAAATTCATGGTTTGACAAATCAATTTCATCTTCGTCATCTTCATTTTCTCCATTATCTTTTTTTTTTGTTCAACTCGTGAGCCAACCCGGCTCATTCCGAGTTCAACTCGGCTCACCCGGGTTCAACCTAGGTGGGTTGCGGGTTAAGTGAGCCTGGTCAAAATAACCCGAGGTCCTAGTGAACCAGCATTTTAACAATCCAACCCACTATTTTAGACGAGCCAAAATGGGTTGACCCGCGGGCTCAACCCGTTTTGATAACTCTAATTCCATTCAATCTTGACTAAAAAAAAATTACGTTCAACATTATTCATTTTTATTATTTTAGATGGTAATTAAGGAAATATTTAGCAAAACTTTATTTTATTTAATTTATTAATATATTATTTAATAAATACTAATTTACATAATAATTTAATAATTATCAATTTTTAATGATTAACATTATCAAATAATTAATTGACACCATAATTTTTTATAAAATCCTAAAATTTTTTATAAGTATCACCTTTAATGAGATTGACTCTCTTAATCACATTGTATTTATAAGATTTGAATACGAAATTTTATTTAAAAAAATTGAGTATAAAATCACTCAAATTAATGATTTGTTGGTAAAAGAAATTACCTTTTTATCACATTAATAAGGTTACAAAATAAGTATTTAAATCTATAATAAAATGTGGGTGAAAAAGAGTGCACTATATTTTTACAAGTTCTCTTCTTTTTCTAAACTATTCATTTCGTCTTTTTTTTTTAAAAAAAAAAGAAAGAATAGCTGTTCATTATTTTTAAATTGAACACTTTCGCGTTTTTTCTTAATTATTTACTAAAGCTCATTGCCCTTCACAAGTCACAACGTGCCATTTTGCGAATCTATCAAAGGTCCCACTCCAAAACACGAACTACTATCATCCAGAGTATAAATAAAACACAATCATAATCAAAAACCACCTTCGTCCGATCCGATCCAAACGCCACCAATCTTTTTTCCACTCCAAACGCAACATCCGAACTAAACAATAATGGCAGCGAACCCACCGGCGCCTTCAGAATCCGACCCGAACCAAAACCTGGGTTCGGAGCCCTTTCCGTACTTCGAAGACATGAACGAACTCGAGACAGTCTTCAACCGCTTCGACGCCAACGCCGATGGCAAGATCTCCACCGACGAGCTCGACAGCGTGCTCCGGTCGCTCGGATCTGGCGTCTCTCCGGAGGACCTCCGCCGCGTCATGGAAGACCTCGACACCGACCGCGATGGCTTCATCAGCCTAACAGAGTTCGCCGCCTTCTGCCGCTCCGACGCCTCCGCCGACGGCGGCGACGGCGAGTTCCGCGACGCCTTCGATCTCTACGACCGCGACAAAAACGGCCTCATCTCCGCCGCGGAGCTCCACCTCGCGCTCAACCGCCTCGGCCTCAAGTGCTCCGTCGACGAATGCCGCGACATGATCAAGTCCGTCGACGCAGACGGCGACGGCAGCGTCAACTTCGAGGAGTTCAAGACGATGATGAAGACCTCCAAGAATCGCGGCGGGGCCACCAATGGCTTCGTCCATTAGTTTCTCCGCCGATGACTGCTTCCGTCTTAGTACGATCTTTCTTTTGCTTCTTCTTCTTCTCTTTGTTTGATTATTAATCTTTCTAGTGAATCGCTCCATTGAAACATTTTAGACAGTTGATCGAATTCCGAATCATGATGATGGAAATGAAAGTATTCGTATGCTTCGTAAAAGTTACATCGTGCATGTGTTCACGTTTTTTGTTATTTTTCGTTTTACATTCTCCAAAACAGTTCAAATTAGTAGTGGAAGCGCTTTTTCGCTTAGATTTTAACGAGTCGTGATAAACGTTGACGCCTTGACTGTATACAGTGTGAATGGAGATCTGAGGTAGAAAGATGAGAGAAGGAAAAAAAAAAAAAAGTAAAAGTGACTTTTGCTCTATTATGATTTATATATTGTTTTATTTTAGTGTATTAAATTTTAAAAATTTAATTTTGTTTTTTTTATGTTTTTTAAAGTTTCTTTTATATTTTTAAAGTTTTTATTTTAGTAAATTAAGTTTTAAAAGTTTGATTTTGATTTTTTCTATTTTAAAATTTTTCATTTTGATATTTTTTCTATTTTTTTGTTAATAACTTAATATATTGTTAACTTTAAATTTTAAAATAACTAATTAAAATGATGAAACATCACTATCTTTTAAATAAAAAAAATCAACAATTTGCTTTCCTAATTTTCGTCAATTCTTCTACAAATTATATAACAATCACAAAATAAACAATGCAATTATTATCCACTCATACCTATGATCTTTTTAGAACTAAATCATTATCAATAAACAAATCAAATCAATAATAGTCATGCACCAAATAACTTGATCGCATCACCCCGTTCTGACTCAACACCAATGTACATAAAAAGAAGTTGAATGCTGACAATGATGAAAAGCTTCATGTAATGACATTGTCATGGTAATTTTGGATCTTTTGATTTATAGTTGCACTATTTTAAGTAATTATTTAAAAATTAACGAAATACTAATATTTTTTTAACAAAAATGAGAACAAAATACCAAAATGAATTTTAAAAAACATAAAGGATAAAATTATTTTTTTATATATAAAGGATTAAAATAAAATTCTTAAAATTTAATGTACAAAAATAAAAAAATTAAAATATAAAAGACTAAAATGAAACTTTTAAAATTTATATCAAAAAGTAAAAAAAAAACTAAAATATAATAGATTAAAAGTAATATTTAAAAAAAATAAAATAAAGAGATGTATTAATAAGTGATAATAGGGTGATAAATTTACTTCTTAAACTTTTAAGACATATTATATTTTTTATTCTTTTTACTGTCTATTTTAACTGAATAAAGAGAGATGTAAAGGAAACATTAAAAAAAGAATAAAGAGAAATATTAATAAGTGGTATGATAAATTTACTTCTTTATTTTTTTTTTTGTATTTTTTAAGTTTATCTCTTTGTTATTTTTAGCATATTTTAAGGTAAACTTTAACCAACAAAGTCTAACACAGACATAGATTGATGGATTTCTTAACCTTTCGAAAGGAATTAGATTTTGACATTAGGAGTAATTTATGGGAAAAATGAAAAAGTAAACATTAGAAATTCTTTCTAAAGAAATTTTAAGAGAAAAAAAAGAGATAGAGGCAATTACAATTCAATTTGTATC
>PYAF01000591.1:559474-570220 GCA_007407185.1 Glycine tomentella
TTTGACTAATTATTAAATCATTAATTTAAAATTAAAATTAAGAAGTATATTTGAATGGAATAAAAATTGATTTCTTCATTATAAATCCAAATCCATATGCTTTGTACACGCATAAAAACAAACCTTATGATATAAAATATATAATTTTAAAACTTTGCAAAACTTAGTTGCTAATAAAATTGATCTTAGATATTTAAATTTAACAAAATGTGTTCTCTTACTTTTACCTTTTAAATCATGTTACTCTTGTTTCTTACTAAAATCTCAATTCATGTGCCAAATCTTATTCTCATAACAAAAACTCTTATATTACTATATCTATCCTCACGAAAAGTTCCTGCACGAAATTAGACGAATTTTAAATAGACCAATAATGAGAACATGTATAATCCTTTAAGGGGGAGATAATAAAGTATATTCTCCACACACAAAAAAATGCAATTGTTCGTAACTTTCTTACTAGAATATTTTGGTACAATGTAGCAATTTTCATTTTCAAAACTAAAGTTTAAATTTAACTTATTCTCTTGATTGCTCAATTAAAACTATATATTAGAGAGAGAACGTACAAAAATAATAGTCAAGGAAGTGAAATTAAATATTGCGTTCTTCATCTTTCAACAAAATCAAGACATAGAGGAGATTTGATAGAGATCTCATTATGGATAATGGTATGTTTTACTCTCTAATGATAGTGTGAAATCATAGATTTCAAAATTTTATTGATTTTCTATAATTGTTAATCTCTTAAATCCTTAATATTTACATGTGTTATCAATGTATGTGTTGTGAAATTTATGATTCTTTAAGAATAATTTATTTTCTCTCAATTATACATGAACCCTAACTATGAAATTTAGGGATTTTATTTTTTCCGCAGCAAGTATGTATATTCTTTTCCCAATATGTATTGATGTATTCGTGATTGCATGATTCGAAACAAGTTTTGGTTTTTGTGAAGCATATTGTTTTTGTTTTTTTGAATTGGAATTAAAGGCCTATATAAAGAAGCGCAATGACGGATCTAGGATTCTGAATCAGTAGGGACGACTGAGAATAGTGGGTTTAAATATATAAAATTAAAGAGTATAAAATATAAAAATATAAAATTATGAGAATAATAGATTTAAATATATAAAATTAGAAGAGACAAAATATAAAAATATTAGATAATTATATATAGTTTTTTAAAATAAAGGGATACATGTGCATACCCTTAGATCTGCCATTGAAAAAGTGTAAATGAATCTTGATTTGATATAACATCTTAATTTTCTTTCAAAAAGTACGTATTTAAAGAAAAAGAAAGGTGACATCACTGTATGTGCTTTTGGATTCTAAATCCCGAAACTATTAAAGCCAAAGTTTCTTTCAAATTCTATGGATATAAACAATTCTATACGGGCATTCATTAAGAATTCCAATTTCGAAGTATTTTTAAGCCAAAGCTTATTTCCGGTTTCTTTAAGCCTCGATCATGTACGTGATTGCATAGCTTTGCATGAAGATTTTGAGTTTGCACGGAAATCAACAATTCTTTTATTTGTTGTATCAATTTTGATAAAAACACAGTACAAATATATACAAATAAATAAATATATATATATATATATATATATATATATATTATGTTAAAACAAGTTCAAGCAGTATGTTTGGAATTAAATGTATAATGAATTTGTTAATCACTAAAGTGGTTAAATCTATAAGATTATTTAATTACATATTAAAGATTATTTCAATCACTTATAGAATAATGGATGTTAAATTATATGATTATTGGTTTATGGGTATATTGAAATTCATTATTATAAGACATTTATAAATCACCCAAAGGTTGATTAATTGTTCGTATAATCAATGAATATAATTATAGGTAAATTTGTGTATATTATTGGTTTATTTATATACCCAAAGGTAGCAAGTACTACTAATTGGTGCATATTTAACGATCAAATTATGTTAAGAGTTTTTATTAGCATCATCATGTTTGTATGATGTGTGTTGGTATATCACCCAAAGGAAAGCATTAGCTGGAGTACAATTCCATGAGATGTGAAAATTAAAGATGTTAGAGTGCAAGTTCCTTTAACTTGTGCCTCTAGTAGTATGGTGATTGTCCCTTTAGTTGTTGTTCCAAACAACAATGAAGAAAAGCAACACAATAATGAGCCTCATGATATACTAAACTTATTGTGGAATAACCACAAGAAGTAGCATTAAGGAGGTCTCAAAGAGAAAAGAGATCAACTATGCCGAACGACTATGTGGTATATCTACATGAAAAAGAAATAGACTTAAGCATTAATGATAATGATTCAGTTTCGTTTTCACAAGTTGTAAGTTATGATAATTCTAAGAAGTGGTTACATGCCAGGAAAAAAGAGATAAATTTCGGGGAACATAATGGTGTTTGGGATCTCGTAGAATTGCCAAAGGGTTGTGAGAGAGTTGGTTGTAAGTGAGTCTTTAAGACTAAACGTGACTCTTATGACAATCTCGAATGTTACAAGGCTAGACTTGTTGCTAAGAAATTTACTTAGAAAGATGACATTGATTATAAAGAGACGTTTTCACTAGTCTCACGAAAGTATTCTTTCAAGATTATCATGACATTAGTAGCCCATTATGTAGTGGACTATCCACTACTAACAGGCCCATATGTAACAGGAAGAGCCCAACTTACTTAAAAGACTACACTCAGTAGTATTGGGCAGCTTGCATTCAATTGTTTAAAAGCTTTCGTTTACTTTTGAATAAACCAATTCTTAGGAAAATATGTTATTTACGTATCCTTAGGATTAGTTTCTTATTTCCGTATTCTTAGGATTAAGTTGTTCCTTTCTTTTAGCAATTTGAATTTTAAATTAGATTTGTAATTCCTTTTAAAAGACGATGATGAATTAAATGGGGTTATGAATGTTTTGACAAAATTTGTATCTCTCTCTTGTTCAATCTTTTCTCACTCTCTTCCTCCCTACATTTTGGTGCTTTCATCCTACAAACTCACCTCCAATGGCCGAAAAGACCCACCTTAGCCAAATGCAAGAACAACTCAACACCCTTCAACAACAACAGACCACTTATGAGGAACGCCAACAAGCATTTGTTGAGAAATTCCAATGAACCAATCAAGAGCAATTTAGTCTCATGATGGAACATTTCCAGCAAGAAATGGCAGCCGTATTAGAAACCTCAAGAAACAATCAGCCTCAACCAAATTCTAGAGTCCTAGGACCCGGACCTTCGAGAACAGAATTGCCAAAGCCAAAACCAATACGCTTGGATTTTCCTCGTTATTCTCAAGGTGATCCTACGGATTGGTTATTTGCAGTGGACCAATACTGTGAATCTTATGGGATTGCAGTACCTGAATGACTCAGGATTGTGTCATTCCATGTAGATGCACCTACTTCAAGTTGGTATTGCACCTTATCGCGTGAAGGGCTTATAGAAAATTGGGGACAATTCCGAGAAGCTATAATGAGCCGCTATGGTCCTACTGCGTTTAAGGATCCGGCAGGTACTTTAAGCAAACTAACCCAAACCACAACGGTAAAGGAATACCATATTGCTTTTCAAAATCTGTCTAGCAAAGTTGGTGGAATTTCGGACCATCTGAGAAAAAGTATGTTCATTTTCGAGCTCAAACCAAAAGTCAAAAGCGATGTCCAAGCTCATCTACCAACAAGTTTTCACGCCGCATGGGGTTTAGCAAGAAATTATGCAGAAGCCGAAGACTCTCTATGTTGGACTCAACAAAGTCAACCACCTTCTACAAACCCATTCATCAAACAACCAAATTCTACCCAGCCATCCGTTCCTATAAAACAACTTTCTCCAACAGAGATGCAGTCAAGATGAGAAAAAGGACTATGCTATAATTGTGATGAGAAATACGTCTTTGATCACAAGTGTAAACCAGGAGCATCGTTTCTTTGCATGTTTATGAGGCAGTTTGTCGTAATCTTCTTTGATGATATATTGATCTACAGCCCCACCCTGCAAGACCATGAGAACCACTTGCGACAAGTCTTATCTACTCTAGAGCAACACTATTTCTTTGCTAGAAGGTTAAAATGTCTGTTTGCCAAGGAATCCATTCAATTCCTCAGTCACTTAATTTCTATTTCAGGACTGGCTCTAGATCCTGAGAAAATTAGTTCAATTAAAGATTGGACATGTCCCATTACAGTTACTCAGGTAAGAGCTTTCCTTGGCCTAGCTGGTTACTACAGATGTTTCATTAGGCATTTTGCTACAATTGTTGCTCCGCTTAGTGATCTTTTGTCAAAAAAAGGTTTTGTTTGGGGTGAAAACGAAAATGTTGCATTTACTCAATACAGCTCCACTACTGGTCCTACCTGATTTTACACTCCCATTTATTTTAGAAGATGATGCTTCAGGGGTAGGGATTGGTGCAGTACTCATGCAAAAGGATCATCCTATTGCGTTTTACAATCGTAAGTTATCTTTAGCAATGCAAAGAAAATCAACCTACATTAGAGAGATGTATGCAATTACTTACAACATGTCCAGAACAGAATGAAGATAATGTCTTAGCAAGAATGTTAGACCATAAAGAAGCTATTATATCTCACTTAAGTTGGACTAGCCTCTTTTTGGGGTTGCATACTCTGGGACTTTATGTCCATAATGATGTCATGCTTGCTTTGTTTAAGTGGCGTCAGTATCTACTCGATGCTACTTTCGTCATTAGAACTGATCACAAAAGCCTATATCACTTGATGACTCAAGTAATTCAGACCCTAGAGCAACAACAATTTTTGTCGCAACTCCTAGGTTTCTCATACAACCTAATTTACAAATCTGGCAAAACAAATATTGTTGCAGATGCCTTGTCTAGACTTCCAGAAGGGGATAATGAACCACCCCAATCCCAGTTAGCAGCAATCACAGGACCAACATGCAATATCACACAGACTCTGCAGAAAGAAATCACAGATGATCCCTACACTATTACAGTCATCCAAGGGCTTATTATAGAACCACAAAAATGAGGGGAGTGGAAAATTAAAAATAAGTTACTCTTTCACAAATCCATAATCTTCATCCCTGACGATCCTTCCTTGAAACCGCAACTGCTGCAAGAATTTCACTGCTCACTACTAGGAGGCCATTCGGGAGTTCAAAACACATTCCTTCACCTCAACAAAGCCTTTACCTGGAACGGAATGAAGAGAAATGTTAAGAGTTTTGTCAAGCAGTGTGAGATATGTCAAAAAATAAAACCTTCAAATCATTTACCATATGGCTTACTCCAACCCATTTTTCCTCCAAACACAATCTGGATAGACTTATCATGGACTTCATTACCCATTTACCTAACACTAATGGATTTTCTATTATTTTTGTTGTAGACAGGTTATCAAAGGGATCTCCCTTCACACCATTACCTGCTTAGTTTATAGCAGCCAAAGTTGCAAAACTATTCCACCTCCAAGGCACAATCCTGCGCTACAGTTCGGCTTATCATCCATAAAGTGACGGCCAAATTGAAAGAGTGAATAGATGTTTAGAACAATACCTTAGGGCTTTTGTCCATGAGAACCCCAAAACATGGTCAAAGATCCTAAGCTTTGCTGAGTTCCACTTTAACACTTTGTTCAACAGATCCACCAGGTACATGCCTTTTGAAGTCACCTTCGGCATCTCTCCACCAAATCTATTGACTTAATGCTTGGGAGCCAACAACCTGGAAGCCATAGAAACATATCTCGCCACACGCAACAAAATCATGGGAAGTTTAACAAAGAATCTTCACCAAGCACGTACTACCATGAAAGCATACATTGACAAAAAAAAAAAAGGAAGAAAGAGAGTTTCATGAAGGAGATCTAGTCTTACTTTGATTGCAACCGTATTGTCAGGTCTCCATTCAACAGTGAAGCTCCCAGAAGCTATCTCTTTGTTATTACGGACCGTTGAAGTTCTACAACGAATAGGCCCTGTGTCCTTTCGTCTCTCCTACATCGTATAAAGTCCACCTTATGCCGAAGGAGTCACAAGAGAACAAATCAATTCATCTTCCGGTAGCGATTTTGGGAGAACGAGATATATGGCAACAAGGAAGAAAGGTAAAACAGGTTTTAGTACAATGGTTTGATAGCGCTTTTCCGGAAGATGCTACTTAGGAAGAAAAAAATATGGTGTGTGGTCAAGAAGAAAGAAATGGAGAAAGTGACGTTTCAAAAGTTGCTCCAACCACTACAAAGCATGCATTAGACACACCACACAAGGAGCAAGGGGCAGAAGATAAGTCATCAACATGGAAGCTCCCGATTGGTTTCGAATCTTCAGCAAAATATCTATCCATGAGGACATAGATATTTTTTATGGAGAAGGGGATGTAGTGGACCTATCCACTACTAACAAGCCCATACATGCCCATACGTAACAAGAAGAGCCCAACTTACTTAAAAGACTACAGTAGTATTGGGCAGCTTGCATTCAATTGTTTAAAAGCTTTTGTTTACTTTCGAAAAAAACCAATTCTTAGGAAATAACCCAATCTTATCACACTATTAATTATTTGTGAATCATATTGAACTAATAATGTCACAAATATAGATTCATATTTGTATATTGTTATATCTATTTACTCTTAAATTATGCATAAAACAAAATTATTCATATATTTATGCTCGTGATTAACTATGTAATATGTAAAAGGTGAACCCCATGGAGAATCCATGTAAAAAAGTTATTAGATAGAAAAAAAACAAAAATATGTTTCTATGATGTTTTTAAATCAAGGTTAATTACTACTAAGCTCACCAATCAACTTGTGAGTAGTTTATGGATAAACAATATTCATATATCATTAGATATAACCAACTACTTAGTAGAGGGATTGTGTTTAATTGCATATAACTAATTTTAATGTTTAAATATATTTTTGTTCTTGTAATTTAATATCTTTTTCATTTTTATTTCTTTTTTATTTTTATAAAATATGTTCATTTTGATTTTTGTTTTGAATAATAAAAAAATATTTTAAACTGTAAAAAAATATTATCTAAACAGTTTTAAGAACAAAAACAAAATAAACACATTTTATAAGAATTAAAATAAATAAAAAATAAATAAACATAAATGAAAAAAATATATTAAATTACATAGAGAAAAAATATATTTAAATTTGAACCATTAGTCCTTATATTTTATGGAAATTTTAAATGCAGGTTTTTATAGATCTGAAAAGTTGTTTATTCTTAATTCCAGTTCGTTGGCTGGTCTCCGGCATTAGAGATGGAGACCGCGGCCACTAGGGTGCTCGTTCCCACCGCAACAGACCAATAATACGGAAGAAATGCACAGTCCGCTCCCTTTGTCTTTAACTTGAACAACACCAGCCAAGCAACAACAATCAGATCTATACCTTTTAGATAAACTAATTTGTATCAAAATTTAATTGAGAAATTTTTTTATATAATATTTGAAATTATTAACATACAAAGTCCCACAAATTGATACCACGATGACCCACAAATTTGTGGCCAGAAAATTTGGAAACGATATTCTTGTAGTGTGATTCTTCTAAGCTGTGTGTTGAAGGTGAAATCGGAGAAAAAGAAGCTTTGATCTCCCTCACACAAACCAATCAAACACACAATCGATTCGATTCTATTGTTGTAAGACATAACAATGTTGTTGTTAAGAAGGTTAAAGTTTTATGGCTCTGTTTCCATTCTCAAGTTTC
Source organism: Glycine tomentella (assembly GCA_007407185.1). Lineage (NCBI taxonomy): Eukaryota > Viridiplantae > Streptophyta > Magnoliopsida > Fabales > Fabaceae > Glycine > Glycine tomentella. Next base: position 567,198 of record PYAF01000591.1, read on the forward strand.
CCTCGTTTCTTCGCTTCCCCTCACTCCCAATTCCTCAATCTCACTTTCACTCTCAGCCCCTATCCATTGAAAATGTTGTTTTCCAATTCAATCGCATGTTGTGTATGCGTCATACTCAACCCATCTTCCAATTTAACTTTAGATTCCTTTGCGAAGATAAAGCCTCCTCAATAACTGTTCATGCTATTTAGGTCAAATCAACTTGACTTTATCTATATTATCCAATATCCTCCAATTGGATTATCAGCCAAACACCATAATCTTGACAACACTCATCAAATGTCTCGGCTTAATGATCAGAAGACACTGAACTTTCATGACAAAATAGATAATATATAAATTACATTCAACATTTATTTATTTTATTTTATTTCTATACATCTACTTTTGTTGTTATTTTTTTTTTTTCTCCACTTATATTAGATCATTATGTTCTTAATTAACAAAATATTAACAAATATGATCTCCACATATATTTGTAACTGATGTAGAACTGCATAACTGCACACTATCCCCTTAACATATGATTACCTCTCCATGCACTCAGAATGCTCTCTTTCTACGTATCTGAAAAAGCATATGAATTCTTCAACTGTTGCTACCCCCACAATGCTTTCCAACTCTTTTAAGCTCAAACTGTGTTTTTCTCCCACACTAATTAGCTCCCTTCTCTTATTCTCGTGTATTCATTTTTCTTATATCACGCCTCATTTGAATCCTTCTTTAATTTATTTTCATGTTAGCGTTGTGGTGACACTTGCAATGGATGTGCTTCCAAGAAAATCAAATGCATTTGCAGTTTCAAAGTTTTCCTCCCAACTCACTCTTATACATGTCTCTCTCTAACAAAAAATAATTTCATGGGGTATGGGATTGGAGACTGTCATTGTCAGATAAGAGCAATGATACATACTGCATATTTCTTTTGTGTTGTGAACATTTAATTTTAACTACTACTTAACGATTATTTTTTGGGAATATTTCATGGACATGATCACAGTCAGATCGGATGTGAGCCGGGTTAAGGCTAAAGCAAAGGGATTTTCTGCATCTTTTCAAGATTGGTCTATGAATCCTACAATATCCTTGAACCAATTTTAATTTTACAAGGTCTAGCTAACATATATATGGAGCCTATGGAATTCATTTGTGTGGTTACATGGTGTTGTTGGATCATGTTTTTGAAGTGTCACATAGAGGGTCTATTTCTTATGTAGGAAAACTTTTTTATTGTATCATATATATGTTTGTCTCAACATAAGGAACCCATTAGTTGCTTCTTTTGTGGGAGAGTGATTGGGATTAAAATACACGTTTGTATCTTTTCTTTTTTTACCTTTATATGGGGCTTGTGTTCTTCTTCATGGTAGGTACTCCGGGTACCTTTCATTTATTAAATTATCTTTTTAACATCCTTTTTTTTAACCTCCTGATTCATCTCGATCATTATAGGATCGAACCTTATGGTGGCATAGACATATTGAGTTTTAGAACATGTTTAAGGATTAATAAACCTCTCTAAATTTCTATCCATCTTCTCTCTAATTGTTTTTTATTTCTTTTTTCTTAATTTTAACCCCTTTTGATCTTTCAAGTTAAATATTATGCAGCAGTTGAATTGAGAAAGAGGAATTAATTTTGGTGAAAGACACATGCAATTTCAAAAAGGACGTATCATCTTTTTTTGTGTCATTGTCCTAAATAAGTTGTAATTTTATTGTGATCCTTATTGTCATATAAGAATAATTTTGACATGCATTGTGAATTGCTTAATCACAATACACCGTATATAAGTGTTTTATAAATAAACCTAGAAGTTATGGAAGCATTGTTAAGGTTGAAAAGAAAATGGTTTTGAAGATTTGTTGCGATATAGATCTACATCATTAATCTCTAATATTTGCTGCTGACATATGGTTTCCATATTTTAATTATTTTTGTTGGTAGTTATCATGTTAGATTATATTATAACTTCTGTTTGTGATGATACCTTTAAGACTCTTTTATCTCTCATAACTGAAATTATTTCATCAGTCTCATTTTAATTTAGTTTCCCCCGCTCATCCTCTCTCTCCCTCAAATTCCTCATGTTTGTAATTTTTTGTCATTTTTTTATTTTGTAATGTTCAAAGAATTAAAAGTTAAAATTTGGATTTTCTTTTTTTTTTTATCTCTTTTATGGGTGTACTATGTTATTAGGAAGTATACTAGTATACTTAGATTTTTATACACAAACCCTATCAGTCCATTGTGTTCTTGTTAACTCCTCAATTAACTCCCTCAACTATTACCTCAATATTCAGTATTTGTGTCATTTTTCATTTTTTTTTCTATCTTCCATCTTATCTTTTGTAACAAAAAATTCAAATTGTTACTTTTTATTTTATTATTATTATCTTATTGACAATTAACAATATTTCAAATTATTGATATTAAATTCTATTTGATTTTGTACAAAATTTAATTGTGGGAGGAATTTGGATATTGATATTATTTGACTTTGCGTCAAATTGAAATTATTACAGTTATGGTTTTTAATTCAGTATCTTTTAAAATAAAAAATACTATCTCTTTGTTTTCTTAATTCAGATATTTTAAAAAATGTTATCCTTTGTTTTTAATTAATTATTTTTGAAAAAATCTGAGCAGTTCCTTTTTTCTATTTTTACATGCAGCAACTTGACCAATTTTTCTCCCTCTTCACTACACTCTTTTAGGCTTCTTTTAAAAAAATCTGTCCAAATTTATTTGTTTTTAATTTAAATTTAATAACAGAGTAATGAGTTGACAATTTAAAATTTAAAAATGACAACTTTTAAATAATAAAATTTTGGAATTAAAAAAAAAACAATTAGTTTTCAAGTAATAGTGACTTATTTAAAAAAATGAGTAATGAACTAATTTTTAACTCAGTTATTTTTTGGAGAAAAGAAAACCTGAGCGGTTAATTTTCTTTTTCTTTATTACAACTATCTCATCAGTTTCTATAATTATTTAATTAAAATTAAAAACAAATAAAAACG
>PYAF01000591.1:570320-584134 GCA_007407185.1 Glycine tomentella
CTCAATTTAACTTATCTTATGAAAAAAAAAAAAATAAGAGATCTAATTAAACCTATTAAAAATAAATAAATCAAATATAATAAATAAATTAAGAAACAAGAAGAGTAATTTATCTAATATTTATAATTTTCTTATATTTATATATATAATTATCACATTTTTTATACTGTAACCCAATAATAAGATATAAAAAATTCAATTTTAGTGAAAAAAATATGAAATAGAGATGTGAATACGTATATACAGTAACTTATATGTTTTCGTTATATTTATAACTTTTTTTTATATATTTATATATATAATAATCATATTTCTTTATACTATAATCCAATAATAAAATAAATTTATAAATTTTAGCACAATAAAAATTAGATAGACACAATAGTAGCGTCTGTGTTAATTAATATAGAAGAACACCATCTGTGTTCATACGAATTCATTCTCAACAATGTCATTTTCCCGAAGGTTAGGTTTTTTCCCCTCACGTTTCATTCCCAAGACTCTGCCTTTTCTTCCAAACTCCACTTCCCTTCTTTGCTTCCACTCTCACTTTCACTCTCAACCCCCATCCTTTCAAAATGTTGATGATGCTCTTTTCCAATTCAATCGAATGCTGTGTATGCGTCATACCCCTCCCATCATCCAATTCAGCAAGATTCTAGGATCCATCATGAAGATTGTTCTGCTCAATGAGAATAGAAATGTCCAACACGTGATGTTGGGTAGTTTTATATAGGATTAGACTCTCTATCTCTTAAGAAGCTTATGGGACTGAAGCAACTTAAGGAAGAAGAAGATCACAGCGGACACGAAGAAGAAGAAGATCACACCATCCAACTTAAGCAATTGTGTGTGCCGTGTGAATGGAAAGAGAGAGTCAGAATTGTGTATGTACCTTTCACCATGGGATGTGTTGTATTTATAGGATTCTAACCTGAACTTTTGATAACTGATGATTGAAGCCCAATATCTTCTTCCGTGATATGTGGAGATATTGATAACTGGAAGATATCAATTATATCTTCTATCTTCTGGTGATTATCTTCTTGCCGTTGATAACAGATTTGATGGAGATTTAAATATTTGAATTAATAGGACAAAAGATAAGATATCTTTTATCCGTAACAGATGCCCCTCAGCCCGGTCATCTAGTATTCTTGGTGATTGGGATGCATAATGGAGCCGACCGATTGCAGAACCGACCTCGTGTGGAGCCGACCTCGTGCGGAGCCGACCTCATATAGAGCCGACCTCGTGCGGAGAATCCGAGTTGAGGTAGTCGACCTCCCTGAGTCCTTGGGTCATTTTTAACTCACTGCAATACCGAGCTATGCCTTGTCTTTTCAAATAGCTTGAACAGAGAAAAAAAGCAGCTTCTCTTCCTGGACTGCCACATGTCTCGGTGAAAATTCCTGTCGTTTCGCGCTTTAATCATTTTCTTTTCGCAACAATGACGTAACTGCCCCTTGTGATTATTGACGCTCCTACAGAAGGTCGCTTCTGATGCCCCGGCCTTTGCCGACGCTCCTGCCCCTTGTGACAACTTCTTGCCTTGAATGCAAAAGCTTATGTTTGTTTGATCACAACTGACACGGTCATTGGGAACGGCCGGTTGCCGACCGTTTTTGACAGTGAGGAGGAGGAGGAGCTCGGTGGATACTCCCAGATATGCTTCAACCCCGGATAGCGGACAAAGTTGAAGGGCTGAGATGCCGGTTTTATTGGTAGTTTTGATTTGAACAATTTCTGCATATTTCACTTTCTTTTGACAATGCATCATCTTATTGCACAATGCCTTTAGTTTCTTCGACTATCATTATTCTTCCGTATTTCGGCTCTAATGGCCGAGCGTCTATTTGGCTGAGACCATTGGTCGGGCTTTAGACATAGTTTCGAGGTTTTCTCAATTTTGCTGCTTATCTGGCCAAGACCATTGGTCGAGCCTTTAGATATCGTTCTAGGATCTTTTTCCCGACTTAGCAACTGTTAACGTATTTGTAACATCATTATAAGTGTAATTCTTTCGGCCGACCCAATGATTCACCCATGATAGTTACATAAGCTTGATCAGGGCCGAGATAATACGAAACAACGACTAAGCATTTAAATCCGTGCACAGTAATTTTCCTTATAACAAGGATTTTATTAAATTTCTTCGAAGATTACATGATTTTCATGATCTCAATGACTGATTTGCGCGGGTTCTATATCCCCGGATCAACTAATGAGAAACACATGATAAATCTATTGATTTGGTCTCCCATGACCCCAATGACGGGCTTGATGGCCAACTAAAGGGGAACACACGGTGAGACAATAATCCATGATCCCTATGACGGGCTCAGTAGCCAATTAAAGGAAAACACATGGTGTCCATGATTCCGATGACGGACTTAAAGCCAACTAAAGGGAAACACACGGTGGAGTTCCGTGATCCCAATGACTGACTGAAAGCCAACTAAAGAAAAACACATGGACTTTCTCAGCTGCGCATTGTCAGCTATAATATATTTTTTAGCTTGTCCGCGTTCCAAGTCCGTTTGACTTGCTTGCCGTTCGATGTCTCCAGTAAGTATGCTCCTTGTCCAAGATTTTGGACAACCCGGTACGGTCCTTTCCGACTTGCTTCTAACTTTCCTTGAACCTCGGTCAGTGTCTTATCGACATTACTTGAGGTATTTCTTCCGTTGGTTGGCTGTATCGCCTCCTTCTCCCATTCTCACCGTGATGACGTTGCATTCGAACTCGGGCTCTGAGAATTCTTCGTCTTTCTTGCTCCTCTTGTCATCTCGTTGTTTATTCTCCTGCTGGGCTTTTCTCTTGCCGTGGTGCCCTTGAGTTCGGATCACGTACTGTCGCAGTTTGCCTTCTCGTACAAATTTTTCTATAGCATCTCGTAGCTCTCAGCACTGGTCGGTCATATGGCCCGGTCCATTGTGAAAATCACAATATCGGGAATAGTCCAGTCCTTCTCTCCTTACTATCGGAGGAGGTCGATTGACTTTCCTCATGTCGGTGAAGGCGACCTCCTTCCAAATTTGGCCACGCGGGATGGTCAACGGAGCGTACTTGTGATATTTCAACTCGTACCTCCCGGGCCTGGAATGAGGGTAGGGACTGCTCCGTGATGGTTAGTCTGTCGGGGTATTCGCTGGATGTCGGCTGGACGGTCCGACCTGGGGATTCTCCTGTCGTCGGTTCCGCGACGAGAAGGGTTGTTTGTTTTCCCTCGGATCCGAGTTTGTGATCTCCATCTACTCCAACTCCAAGTACTTCTTGGGTCGGATCCTGAACTCATTCAGGGATTTGATCGGGTCCTTATAGATCGACTTAGCGAGGCGGGATGTTCCGTTTGAGCCCGGTGGAAATGAGATGGACGTGTACTCTCTCCTCCAGGCCTTGGACTTGTAGCGCGAATTCCTTGAATCGATCCAGGTAACTTTGCAATGTTTCTCCAGGCTGCTGGCGTATCTTGCCTAGAGCGAATTCCGACTTCGGTTGTTTCTTGCTGGTTGCAAAGTTCAGCAAGAATTTTTGGCCAAAATCTTCAAAGCTGTGAATGGACCTTGGTGGTAGGGAGTGGAACCAGGTCTGGGCCGCTCCGATGAGAGTGGTAGCAAAAATACGTGAGATGATGGGCTCGTCGATACCCCTCACACACATCTGCATGTCGAAGTCATCAATATGGACCTGTGGGTCTTGGCTCCCATCGTATTTGGATAAGAACGAGCCGTCGAAATCTTCCAGGAACTGGGCGTCCACGATTCTGTCGACGAATGGACTGTTATTTTGATGACATCGACGATACTTCCGTCGATATACACCATCAGCTGGTTCTGGGCGGCGCATGACTTCCACGGTTGGTCTCTCTTCTTCCTCGTAGTTTGGTGGAATGGCCGACGAGGGGTGGAGCGTTTCGTTATGGGAACAAGATACTCTCCCCTGGTCGGACTGGTACGTCGGTTCCCTATTGCCGGTCTCGGCAGTGTGGGCCTATGCCTCGGGCCTCTGTCCCCCGGTTGCTGCATTTCGTTCCTGGTGGTCGGCATTTTGCCGACGTTCTTCTTCTCTTCGTCTGTCATTGCGCTCCTCCAACTGAGTGATCAGTCGCTGAATGTCTTCCTATCGCTGAAGTTCGTAGCGCTTCTCCAGGTTCTCCATTCGAGCCAATAAAGATTGTAGAGCGTTCTGGATGAAACGTTGAGAGCTTCCAGGTTCTCCCTCATGTAGTGGGTTGTTCAGTGCGTGTGATGCTGGTCTTGACGAAGCAGTGTGGGAGAGTGCGTCCTCCACTCCCACATTCTCCGGAATCGCATTCCTGGGTGGTTCTTCACGTCTATCCATCTGGTGCCTTCTAGTGTTGACCATCGTGAATTGGTGGGATTCGAAATTTATCGTTCCCCATAGAGGGCGTCACTGTTCTGCTCGGTGAGAACAGAAATGTCCAACACGTGATGTTGGGTAGTTTTATATAGGATCAGACTCTCTATCTCTTAAGAAGCTTATGGGACTGAAGCAACTTAAGGAAGAAGAAGATCACAGCGGACACGATGAAGCAATTGGGGTGTTGTGTGTGCTGTGTGAATGGAAAGAGAGAGTCAGAATTGTGTGTGTACCTTTCACCATGGGATGTGTTGTATTTATAGGATTCTAACCTGGACTTTTGATAACTGATGATTGAAGCCCAATATCTTCTTCCGTGATATGTGGAGATATTGATAACTGGAAGATATCAATTATATCTTCTATCTTCTGGTGATTATCTTCTTGCCGTTGATAACAAATTTGATAGAGATTTAAATATTTGAATTAATAGGACAAAAGATAAGATATCTTTTATCCGTAACAAAGATGAAACACTATCCCACTGTTGTTTTCCTTTCTAAACAGATGGAACTCTAATTGTTCCTAACCTTTTTACTTTGAGTATCCTTATTAATTGTTTCTGTCGTTTTGGTCGAATCAACTTGGCTTTTTCTGTGTTATCCAAGATCCTCAAATTGGGTTATCAGCCAGATACCATAACCTTGACAACACTCATCAAAGGTTTCTGTCTTAAGGGTCACGTCAAAAAGGCAATGCAATTTAATGAAAAGGTATTGACACAAGGATTTCAGTTCGATCAAATGTGTACACATTCAATATACTTATTGATGGAATGTGTAAAGGGGGAAGACTTAAGAATGCACAAGAGGTTTTTCAAGATCTTTTGATTAAAGGCTACCATCTAGATGTCTACACATATACTGTTATGATAGATGGGCTTTGTAAACAGAGTTTGTTTGGTGAGGCATTGGCTTTGTTGTCAAAGATGGAAGACAATGGTTGCATCCCTAATGCTATAACTTTTAAAATATTGATCCCTGCTTTCTTTGATGCAAATGAGAATGATAAGGCAGAGAAACTTCTCCGTGAAATGATTGCTAAAGGCCTATTGTAAGAATAAACCAAGTGAGATTGTTTCTAGTTTCAGATCAGGTTATTCTTAATCTTGATGACAACAAGCCAATATTTTTAACTTTTGATTGCTTCAAAAAAGAAGATGGGCTTTGTTATGGGCTCTCTGCCACTTTAATTTTCAATGTGGTTGTTCTAAGTTTCATTTTGATATAGTTAAGAGTAGTGTTGGATTGTTTTCAGACTTAACAGTATAACTAACAGTTTTCTATGGATTGTTTTCAGTTCTCAGATCATGCTGAAACTAACATAATTATTTTGAATTCCTTATCTCTTATAGTTGATTCCATTTACCTTATGTACTATGGTACATGTTTGCTGATATTTTTATGAAGATAACTTTTTAGGCATAATTAATTGAAGCTTATCAGTTTTGTATATTAAGCTGTCTTTATTTTGGATAGAAGCAGATGAAGGTTCTTATATTGTGTTAGATTGACGGACATGACTAATTCCTTTAGCATTATTTTTAAATTGGAAGGAACCAATTTAACCTTCCTATATTGATGGGTATCATCTTTTAAACTAAGGTCCGTTCTAAGTTTTTCAAATCTGTTTAAGGGTTCACTTGTTGCTATCGTAGCTTGTGGTGGCACTTTTTTGTTCAATCATAGGACATATTTTTCACGAGTAAACTCATGAGCATGTAGTGGTACTTTTTCAATGGAGTATGTCACATTCATTATTAAGTTGTTTGTGGAAGTGTGGGAAATTGCTCTTTTTGCTTATCTAATACAACTCTGTGGCCACAAATCTCTCCCATTGTCACTCAAGCTCAGACAATTTTTCTGAGTCTTGAAATCATGCACTTTGAGTTGGTGGAGAATGCTGTTGTCTCTTACTCACTTCTATACAAATCTTTGCATTTAGTCAATAAATTTTTAAATTAATTTTATTGTATTTAGTCAATAAATTTTTAAAATTTTCCTTTTAATTTCTCTATTTAACCCAATCATTTTTTTTCTGTCAAATGTAAGTAACCTTCATATGTCATAGATAATGTGGTTGAGACTTAATTTGTTATAGTTAATGCTTGTGTCTATTGATGTTTCTTCCCAAAATCACGTTTCACCTTAAAAATAATACATTTGTAATATGATTTTTTTTCTATTCATGGGGGGGCGCACTGAAAATGGAAATGCTATGTTAAAGCAATCACTCCGTAAACTTTTAATTGATAAATTTAATAGACTTAAATAATAGACTTAAAAAGAGAATTTTAAAATTTTCAAAGACTAAATAGAATAGATTTATTTTTGAAAAACTAAAATTAATGGGTCAATATTTGGAAGAACAAAATCATATTTGACCCTAAATATAATTCATAATTATAAGTATTTAAATTCAAAATCTGCAGTGTTATGTAAAATTGATATTTCATTTAATGGATAATATATATTGCTGATATTCATATTACCAAGTTCAATGAAACATTTTAATGAGACAATATTAAATTATTTATCACTTCTAAGACATGTTTAGCATTTAGTGTCACAAGAACATATTTATAATTCTCTTAAAAAATATTTATAGTTATATACACACATTTATTTACTCTATAAGTATTGACCAATTGTAAAACTAATTTAATCACTATTAGACATTTAAATAACTCAATCTTATCACACTATTAATTATTCGTAAATTTTAAAAAAGATAATTTTTCCGCTGAAAAATATTTACTCAGTAGTCCACCTGATAAATTAATTGTTTCAAAGTATAAATCACTGTTAATTATTTTAATAACCTCATAACACATTAATTACTTGGGACATTTAATCATTAATGTTTCAAATATAGATTGATAATACTAGCACATTCATTTACTCTTTTTATGGTTAAGAAAGATAATAAACAGATAAAAATATTAGTTGTGTCTAGTGAAGAAGACTCCCAGAGCTTCAAGCCATCATTTTGTTCTTAAGACAAGGACAAACATCTAAAATTAAAAGTTATCGATCTTGTAAATAATGTAGTGGCATCGATTTTTCAGAAAATCGATATTGTTGTGTAATCACAATATCGATTTTTCTTTAAAATTGATGTTAATTTTTACATATTTTACATTTTTTTATTGATTTGTTATTATATGACATATGTTTTCTTAAAAATCGAAGCTGTGGAGTGTATGTTAACATTGATTTGTGAAAATTGATGTTAATATTGATACTTTTAATGTTAGTGATTTCAACATCCCTTAAAAATCGATTTTAAAAGTCCAAAAAAGCTGATATTGTGGAATATATGTTAACATCAATTTTAAAAATCTATTTTCTAATAATGCAATCAACACAATAGTTACATTAAAAAATAGGATAAATTTTTTTTGATATTTCATTACATAATATAATAGAAATCTTTAAGATTAGATTGCATAATAAGATAAAATATTTTTTAAGATTGCATTCATAAATAGGATAGAATATTTTTTAATATTGTATTCAAAAATATGATAGAATATTTTTAAGATTGTATTGCATAATATAAAATATTTTTAGGATTGTATTCAAAAATTGGTTAAAATCATATGCTTAAATTAGTATAAATAGAAACATATTTTGTGTTGATAGTATGCATTACATTCCAAATAATATTAGAGCTTTAGAGAGTTTATATTTGCATCATTGAGAGAATTGTTATGAGATCATATAGAAGCGTTTGAAGTCTGATTCTTAACTCTCCATCAGAATTTAAAGGTACTTATTTATTATCATGGTGGAGTTGTCCATTGGATTGATTATCTAATTTGGAAGTCGTGATTTTTTATCCAATTGGGTTTTCCATGCTAAAATTGATTGTGTCTTCTTTATCTTTTTGTTGGATCTGAACTCACTTTGTTAGTACGTAGTGTTAACACTCTTCCTCATTTTCAGCACATCATGATCAATCTTAAGGCGGTTGTTCACACAATCATGTATTTCATGTATTTCAGTTCATCCATTGTGTTCCTGTGGTCCCAAACATCAACATTATTTTAATCAACAATAATAAACAAATGATTTCTAGTTCATTCATTGTGTTTTCTGTGGTCCTAACCATCAACACTATTTTAATCAACAATAGTAAACAAATGATTTCTAGTTCATCCATTATGTTTTCTATGGTCTCAAACAGCAACACTATTTTAATCAACAATAATAAACAAATTATTTTAAAAATCATAAGTGGTCCCAAATTGGTCACCCAATGAAATCTCATTCAGAAATAGACAACAATTAACAATCAAAATTAAATAAATAATCTTAAAAAATAACTTATATACAAGGTCCAACGGTTACTTACAAGCATACCTTAACATGAGCAGAAATCATGGAACAGAAGAAAAGAAACAGAGCGCTCGTGAACGTCAAAGAAGAATTCAAACAAAGGCGCTCGTGAACGTCACGAGAACTGGAAGAGGAACGGTGGAGAACTCGTGAAAGGGAAGAGGAACAATGAAGAATTCGCGAACTTGAACACGAACTGTGAAGAACTCGCGAACGTGAAGAGGAATTGAATGTGAACGTCGTAAGAGAAAGAAGAACTCACACTCCCTGAACGCTGAAGAAGAACTCACCAACAAGATGAAGATGAACAGTACTCGCGAATGGTAAAGAGAAATGAAACGTGAATCCTAAATTCTGAAACTAATTGGGAGGAGATAATTTGGGTTTTACAATTAAAATGTAAATGCAATTTTGTTTACTCACATATTTCAATTGACTTTAGTTAACGACGTTAATAGATGGAGGTAAAAGTAATGTATAAAAAGAGAGGGGTATTAGATAAAATTTGAGCAAAACACAGGAAGTGCAAGTTTAATTTACTCTAATATATATTGTTATATCCATTTACTCTTATATTATTTATAAAAAAGTTATTCATATTTATTCTCCTAATTAAATGTCTAATAGGTAAAAGGTGGACCTGGAGAATCCATCTAAAAAGTTATCAGATAGGAAAAAATAAAAATGTGTCTCTAATGTTTTTAAACAAGGGTTACTTTTAACTACTAAGTTGAACTATCAACTTGTGAATAGTTTATGGATAAATAATATTTGTATATCATTAGATATAATATTTTTTCAATGATTGAGATCTTTAATCGGGTACATAATAGAGGGATCGTGTTTAATTGTTGACAAATAATTTTAATGTTTAAATTATTTTTCTTATTGTAATTTAATATTTTCAATTTTGTCTCTATAATTTTTTTTGGTTTTATTTTTAAAAAATATGTTTATTTTTTAATAGTAAAAAAATATTTTAAACAGTAAAAAATACTATCTACACAGTTTAAGAATGAAAAATAAAATAAATATATTATATAAAAATTAAAATAAATAAAAAATAAAGAAACGAAAATGAAAAAAAAATATTAAATTACATAGGCAAAAATATATTTAGATTTATATTAAATTTGAACCATTAGTCCTTATATTTTATGGAAATTTTAATGCAGGTTTTTATAGATCTGAAAAATTGTTTGTTCCCAATTCTAGTTCGTTGGTTGGTTTCCGGTTACCTTTGTGCAATGGTGCATTGGAGAATGGAGATGAAGATTGCAGCCACTAGGGTGCTCGTTTCCACCGCAACAGACCAATACGAAAGAAATGCACAGTCAACCCTTTGTCTTTAACTTGAACAACACCAGCCAAGCAACAACAATAAGATCTATACCTTTTGGCAAATTTAAATAAATAACTAGAAAAAGGGGACAGTTTTTTAAAAAAATTGAAATTTGGGACTGTTGAACACGCCTAAATTAGACATGTTTGGGTGCTATATAAGACAAAAAAATAGCTTTATACCATTGTCACTATTTACCATTTGTGTGTAAAAGTTTTTTATGGTTCGCTTAAGAGTTTGAGTAGATTTCTCTTGTATCAAAGTTCTGCCAACAAGTAAGCGAATTTTGTAATTTAGCATGTTATATTATCGAATTGTTAGCGCCGCACATTTTATGTTCATAGAAAATTGTTAGGGTGCACATGTTAGTGACGTACATGTTGATTGTAGAAAATTGTTAGCTTCGTAGAAAATTTATTAGGTTACTAAAATGTTAGGTTCGTACATGTTAGTAAGAAAATTGTTAGGTTTGTACATGTTAGTAGGATAATTTATTAGTTCGTTCATGTTAGTGTTAGCTATGTACATGGTAGGTTTGTAGAAAATTGTTAGGTTCGTAAATTGCTACGATGTAAGGTTTAGGGTTTAGGTTTTATGGTTTAGGGTTGATGTTGTTTATGATAATTGTTTAGTGTTTAGGGTTAAGGGATTGAGTTTTTGGTTTGTGGTTTAGGGGGTAGGATTTATGGTTGATGGTTTAGAGTTTAGGGTTTGGTGTTGTGAGTGTTTGTTGTAAGGTTGATTGTTTTGTGTTTAAGGTGTTTGGTTTAGGGGTTAGGGTGTATGGTTAATGGTTTAGGTGTTAGGGTGTAGGATTTAGGGTGTTTGGTTTGGGGGTTAGGGTGTATGGTTAATGGTTTAGGGGTTAGGGTTTATGGTGTAGGATTTACGGTTTGTGGTTTAGTGTTGATGTTGGTTAGGTTAATTGTTTAGTGTTTAGGGTGTTCGGTATAGGGGTTTAGGGTTAAGGGTTAGGGTGTATGGTTTATAGTTTAGGGTTTAGGGCGTTTGCTTTAGGGTGGCATTCAACAAAGTTTTGGGTTTAGGGTGTTTGGTTTAGGGGTTAGGGTTTAGGGTGTAGAGTTTAGGTTTTATGGTTTAGTGTTGATGTTGTTTAGGTTAATTGTTTAGTGTTTAAGGTGTTTGGTATATGGGTTTAGGGTTAAGGGTTAGTGTGTATGGTTTATAGTGGACGGTGCCATGTTGAATGGCACATAAGGCCAAGTCTCAGCGATGTTCATTAGATATGAGGATTTGGTTAAAGGTTTAGGGCATTTACTTTATGGTGTTAGAGGATTTGGTTAAGGGTTTTGTGTTTACGATGTTAGTTTTAGGGTTTATGGTTTAGTGCTTAGGATTGATAGTTATGTACATTGGGTATAACTAATTTGATATGATAATTATTTGTAATGTGTTGTCAACTAAAGTCAAATTTTGTTTAATTTTAATTTTCATTTATTTGTATTAAGATAGTCGTTAGATGTATTAAGATAGTTGTTAGATGGCTGACCCATCTTCAAGTGATTTTTCGCGCTCTGGATCTGATCATGAGAGTGAACCCAAAAGGATCCAACAACACATGTCATCCCTACCCCGTATAAGTGGGGTGTTTTGCATAGACGGACTCAGCGAACCCACGTTTCACAAGCTGTATGAAATGATGACACAACTCGTCTATTGAAGACTCGACATGGTAAAGCGACAGGGGCCCACAATACGACGATATATCTGACTCAACGCTGTGTATTATTTATTTAAATTTGCCTATTTATATTCATTTCAAACAGTTTGGATACTTCATTCCTTTTCATATCAGCATTTATAGTTGATTTATGTTTTGCCTAGATTCTCATGCCATTTTAACTTATACTAGAAAAGTTGCTTAGGGCTTTTTATTTGTTCACTCTAAAGTGTATACCAAAAAAATGAAAAGTTGATATCAACATCTAATGGTGGATCACAAGACATGTAGGTATAGCTTTTTATTTCTTCACTAGCTAATATATTATTGTAGACTGGAATTAAATTTTACGAACCAAGCTGTTGACATTGACAGCCAATGAAGCATTGTGAAATCATCATTTACAGACCCAAATATGATTTAAAAGGATTTTCCTGTTGGTATTCTATTTATAATAAAATAACCCCTGATTATGAATAATTTTCCAATTCAAATATTAATTTGACTAGGATATGTGCATCACTAGTTACATATGTTATAACTAAAATAACCAAGAATTACTAACGATTCATACAGACATGTTTAACCTTTTTAATAAGCTTCTTATTAAAATTTATTGAATTAATTTTTCAACATATTTCAATTTGTTGCAAGATACAATCTACAGGTTAATTTTTATGTACTATTAGTGTAAAATCTATCATATTTCTTAAATATTTTCGGCTATCCTATTTCTATCTTCTCATTTGCATTCACCGTGTTTCTTTCTCTCATCAGATGCATCGTGCGTTAATGATGACAAAAATGAAAAATATATTATTCTGTATACGTAGGTGAGTCAAAATAAAATAAAAGATAAAAATAAACCCATAAACCATTTCTTTTATGAAAAGAAAATGAAATAAACTATTTATAATAATGAATTTATTTATTTTATCTCTTACCAGTTAATAGGGTCCATTTTTATAGAAAATGAAATCATGCAAAAAGGACCAACATATATTATAAATATTTTATATAATTTTTACAATTTAATAAAAAATTACATAAAGTTAAAAATGTAACAATTTTTTTTCATGTAAAGTCTATTATGTTTTAAAAATTGTTCCCAAAAAAAGTATTTTTAAAAGTACAAAACAAAAACAGTTAAAAGACGTTTTCCTTTACACTTTTTTTATGAGAGCCAACGGGTTAAAATATATATTGAGTTTGAGTTAGCTTGATCATGTTCGCCTTTGTTTGAAACTCTGGTTTTACTTCTCAAATATTTATATTTCCTATATATAGAGTGAGTTTGCCTCAGTTTATTTTCTTTTACTTTTCTTCTTCTCAAAAAGAGAAGTTGGGCCAAACATTTTTTTATATAAGTACTTTAAAAAAATCTTATTTTTCAAAAACAAAAATAATTTAATTGATTCATTTTTATTGGTAAACCAAATTGATTGTAAAAAAAAGTACCAGGGTACCATAAAAGGAAAAATCTAACTGTCTCATATTTATCCTTTCCTGTTCAGCTAGTCTCTCCTATATATACATATATATTTTAAAATTATTTATATGTTATGGGTTATTTTTGTCACTTTCAAAAACGGGAAACATCATCTTAAATGGATTTATGTGTTCATTTAACATGAAGGGTTATCATGAGCGGAACATGTTGTTTTTGTAACTCCTCAATTAACTCATGCAAATATTGCCCAGTATTCATTATTTATAACGTTGGCATTTTGAGATGATGACACTTCCATTTTTTTTTCTTTCTCCCATTTATCTTTTGTAACAACATTTCAAATTATTATTGGTACTAAATCCTATTTGATTTTGTAAAATATTTTATTGTTGGAGAAATTTGTATTTTTATATTATTTTACTTTGAGTCAAATTGAAATTATTACCGTTATAATTTTTTAATTCAGTATTTTTTAAAATAAAAATACTATCTCTTTGTTTTTAATTCAGTTATTTTTTTAAAATTGTTATCTTTTTTTAACCAGTTATTTATTAAAAAATTCTCAGTGGTTTCTTCTTTTTTACAGTAACTTGAGCCGTCTTTATAATTATTTGATTT
>PYAF01000591.1:587720-601114 GCA_007407185.1 Glycine tomentella
TAAAAACTTATAATATATGAAATAATATATATTTGTTTTTATTTTTAATTAATTTTTATAATAATTATTATCTTAATTAATCATTTGCCACAGTAATGTTAATTAATTTTTTTAACAATAATTAAAGCAATTTTGAGCTTTTAATCAGATATTTTATTGACTGTCATTATACAAGATTGAAGATCTATAAAAAAAATAATTTAAAATCTCAATTTGTGATTTATCACTAAAAATACTCTCAAGTATTAAGTATGATGATATTTTTCTTGAGGTCAATGATACAAAATTAATTTGAGTTTTTTCAAAGGCTAAGGTTTATTTTTGTGTACTTTATTAGGATTGTGTGTTCTCATCTAAAATTTACCTTTTTGAATGAAACGACATAAGAGATGATATAAGGAATGGTAATTATTTTGAAGGCTTGAATTTTTCTTTTCTAGTTGTGAACGTTTATTTGGTTACATAACCCATTGCTTCAATAGAGTTAAACAATAAATATGATGCAAATATCAACTCTTGATATCAGCTGGGTTACTCAGACTTGAATTTGCTCTTCCCCCCCGCCCTCCCCCCCAGCTGGTGTACCTTTTTTTGTGTGGATAGAGTTGCATACTTCATTCATGTTTTCCGCAACTACGGGTGGAGTTACTTCTTACTTGAGGTTTTCAGATCAGTTATCCTAAAGCACGTAAAAACCAGATTTGATCTTTGTTTTTGGACTTTGAAAATATCTGACAATTTTATCTCATTGTCACAAATTCACTTTTTGTTGGCAGATTCGTAGCTCAGAACAATTTGTTCACTTTCTGTTTCCGATGAAACAAAACTTGCAACAAATGCTAAGAACATAACTTAGGTTGTTACTCCAGACAATGCCTGACATATTTGGTAGAAACTTGGTAGTTTTTAGATGCTAAATGAGCTCAAAAAGCAAATGAATATATGATGAATGGGCAAAACAAATGAATATATGATGAATGGGCAAAACAACATGATAAAGTATGAAAGTACACTCAATAGTTCTCTTACACACATGTTTTTACCCAAACCTCTGTATGCTTGTTCAGAACTCACAACATTTTGAAAAATTATTGCGCAACTTGGATAGCCCATTGGCTCATTGGCCTGGAAGAACTTGGAGAAATAGAACTAGCCAATGTTGTGGGTTTCTCCCATCCAGATTACACCTGTAAAAGATTGTTCCACCCTGGGAAATGGTAATTGAATGTTTCAGCATTCGTATCAATTACATTTGTTCCTCAGCTTCCCATAAATCTTGAAAGTATATGTGTAATCAAATATATGCATCGATTGTAATAGTCCACGTGCTCAATTATAATAGTCCATATAAGTGTAATTAAAATTAGAGAGATAATGTATATAATTTTCTTAAATTTCATAAAATATT
The DNA here is from genome assembly GCA_007407185.1 of Glycine tomentella. NCBI lineage: Eukaryota > Viridiplantae > Streptophyta > Magnoliopsida > Fabales > Fabaceae > Glycine > Glycine tomentella. The sequence goes on from PYAF01000591.1 coordinate 589,129, forward strand.
TGTGTAAGTTAAAAAAACAAAAGAACTATGTAATATTTTAAATTTTGTGAAAGATTCATCTAATTTACTCATTTTTTTTAGAAATAAAAATAGTTTTATTTTATTTTGAGAAGATAAAAATAGTGTTTGATACACGATTTGATGTTTGGAAAAAAAACGAAGTTTGACTTAGAGTCTGTTTGGATACAAGACTAGAAGTACTTTTAAGAGCTTCTCTATTGGAAATATAATGTTTTTTTCAGTAGAGAAACTCTCAAAAATACTTCTAACCTTGTATCCAAACAGGCCCTTAATTCCACGAAGTTTGGTAGATAGGAAAATAAATTATACGAAATAAATTTTAAAATTTAAATAAAAATAAAAATAATTAATTAATTTTTTTATAGAAGTAAAATTTTCTTCAATCAAACATATTTTCTTTCCAAACAGTGTGCGACAAATTAGTGGGCCACGGCAAGTAACAGAAGTCACGGCATAGCAGAGATATTGAGAGTTGTGATATCATCACCTGCGGGTCCCATTGCGCCCTCTTGCGTTTGTCGCGAGCAACGAGTTGCGCAAAAGCATTCTGCAATCAATTCAAAATTCACTTCACTGACCGCGTCCCCACCAGCAGGAAAATGTATCATCACCCTCACCCTGCAGTGTCAAATATAGCGTTAGATTTGGGAGACGCCGTGCCTGACTTTTCAGATTTTATTTTTCTATATTGTTTATACAAAAATGAGAAAGTTAAATTAAGTAAGCCTGTGTTACGGTGGATAATAAAAAATGAATAAAAGTGTAAAAAAAATTTAAAAAAATGAAAAAGAATAAAAATAAATAAAGATTTTAATTAAAATAAATTAATTGGTAAGTAAATTAGAAAACAAAAGTATCTTATTTATAAAATTTAAACTTTACCCATAGAGTTTTTTCAGGCCACGTAAACTTTTTTTCATTTAATAATATGTCCTTTTTTTGTTTTTTTAAATGAAGTAGCTTAATCAAGGAACATTGGTCAAAGTGCTACATTTAAAATAAAAAATCCCATAATATCATATATATCATAAAATTTGTCAAAATGCTACGTCACCTAATTCATTGACCACATAAGCGAAGTTCATGGGTTGACGTGACGTTCAATTTTTGGAAGACCAATTTCGCTATATAGAGTAACGAATTACGTATGATATGTGACAAAAAATTCAAAATTGCTTATAAACTTCGAACAACCATAACTTTTGACTGGAATGTCCGATGGAGGTGTAAGATAAAATGATCATAATTGAAAGAAGTAATTAAAAAAATATAAAATTATGTTAAATTAACTAAGTAAATAATTAAAAAAGTAGACAATTTTGAAATTTTTAGATGATTGAATCTTAAATTGTAATTTTGAGACACTTAGAGGTGTTTTTGGAAAAAAAAAAATATTTGACCAAATCCCCTTTGGGTATTTACTTAGGGCTAGAGGACTGAATTTCAAGCGTTTTGACATATAGTACGCCCCCATTGAACATTCCAGTCAAAAGATATGGTCGTTCGAAGTTTATACACAATTTTGAATTTTTTGCCACGTGTCATACGTAATTCGCTACTCTTGTAGCGAAATTAGTCTTCCAATAATTGAATGTTACGTCAGCCCATGAACTTCGCTTATGTGGCCAGTGAATTAGGTGGCGTGGCATTTTGGCAAATTTTATGGCATCCATTGCATTCTGGCATTTTTTTTAAAATGTGGCACTTTGGCCACTGTTCTGCTTAATCAATTAGTTTTGACATGATTATGCTCTTAGTAGCAAAATTGATTGTGCATGCAGCATAATCGAATTTCTTTTTTCTTTTGGAAAAATGTAAAATTATATTAATCCAAATAATATACACAAGAAACAAATTAGACATATCCCACAACCAAAAAATCAGAAAGACACATGCATCAGACCAAGTATATGTGCCTGGTATAGATGCAATAAATGTGTGTGTCTATAGACAAGAAATTTAATCTTGTAAATTGCATCCTTTACAAAAAAAAAGGTGAATTATCAAAAAGACGTAAATTCCTAGTCATTCAAATGCAGTAGCCAAAAGTGGCTAAAATCAAGCAACAAATTTTTTCCAAAAGGATAAAGATTGCACGTACATGAATAAGGTTGTTAATAGAACCTTGCAGCAAGATGATGCAAGAGAAAAATAAATGGTCAATGCTCTCCATTTCCATGTGACAAATGTTGGTCCTAAATGAACTCAAGAGGGGGGGGTAAATTGAGTTTTATAAAATAATTCACAATTTAAAATCAAACTCAAAGCAATAATATGAAGATAAGAGATAAAGAGAATACAATCAATTTTAACATGGAAAACTCAATTGGGTAAAAAACCATGACGTCCAAATTGGATAATCAATCCAATGGACAACTCCACTATGATAATTTTGTGTACAAGAGTTCCTAATATCTTAGTTTCCTAGCCTACCCTTACACAACAATTATCCTAGCTAGTATCCTTGTTTCCCAGTCAGATTGGTATTCTAGTTTCCCAGCCAAAAGTCGCACGTCTCAATTCACCAAGAACAAAGAAAGAACTGGTATCCTAGTTTCCCAGTTGCGACCTCTTCCAAAGTCAAGAAGAAGAATACAATAAAATAGTTACCTTTACGCTTCTATTCCTTAAGCAAATAGGTACCTTTAAATCCTGATGGAGAGTTGAAAAATCAGACTTGCCAAACACTTCTATATGATCTCACAACAACTCTCTCAATGATGCAAACATATACTCTCTACAACTCTAATATTTGGAATGGAATGCATGCTATAAACACAAGAGTATGTTTCTATTTATACTAATTTAAAGATATGATTTTATCCAATGAAATCCTAAAAGATATTCTATCTTATCTTAAAGATATTTTATCTTATATGCAATGCAATCTTAAAAATATTCTATTATATTATGCAATGTAATCTTAAAAATATTTTATCCTATTTTTGAATGCTATATTAAAAATATTATATCTTATCTTTGAATGCAATCTTAAAAATAAATATCTTGGCAAGATCAATCTTCTAATCTCCTTACATAAAATCTAAAAAATAAATAGAAACAAATCATCTTTATTCCATGTCATCTTGAATGATATCAATCTTCAGGATTCTTCAAATAGTCTTATCAATTATGTTGATCTTCATAAATCCAAAATATCAATAACTTCAAAATATCAAATCCAAAATATCAGTAACTTCAAAATATCAAATAATTATCATCAGTGCAGTAAATCAAATAATGCGACATCCATTGTTTGTTATCATCAAAACTTTATAAATCTTTTTATGCATAAAGGGTTCAAAAAATATCCAACAACAAAAAGGGTAGAGGGAGCCTTTGTTTAGGAATTCAACCTTATCAAGCGTAAGCAGTTTCTTCTTGGTAGTAAGCCATTAAATGAAAGAAACTTTCGGAGGAATAGCTGAATTCCAAACAACAGGGAACCAGTGAACAAGTGTCCTCTTGGATTGCAAGTAATCATAAGTTTTTCCTGCAAGAAATTGGTCATTGTGAATCCAGGCATGAAGCAAATGTTTTGCATTATCCACATGGCCCTTTCTAATGATGATCCAATCAAGAATTGAAGCAATCTTTTTCAGGAGAACAGAATCCGAACCCCTACTGTGGAAGTCCAAAATTATGCCTCTTTTAAAAATAAAAGTGATGTACCCATCAGACACATAAGGAATCCTTCTTTGAATGAAAGTCCCAGAGAACACGAGAAATAAGTGCTAGATTCCAAGATTGAAGACAAACAGGCTTAAACCTCTCTATGTCTTAGGGTGACACACTTCTTTCCACGCAACTAAAGGTTTCTCTTTTTCCAACTGAAATTTACCCCACAAGAAATTTTTGCAGTAGGCATTGATTCGGTTAAGAACTAAACTTGGCAACGGAAAAACACTCATCCAGAAATTAACTGTGCCTTGGATAACTACACGGATAAGTTCCAGTTTGCCAGCATAAGACAGTCTTTCTATTCCAACCCTGAACAAGCCCAGAGATTTTGGATAAAAGAGGTGCATAATGGCAAACATTCAACCTAGATGATAGGAGAGGGACACCCAAGTAGTGGAAAGGAAAGGATCCAATGCTAAAACCAGTAAGGTTGATCAAATGGTGAGAAAACATTCTTGTCAATACCTGCTGAATAAATGGTCGATTTTTCATTACTTGTGGACAAACCAGAAACAACACAAAAATTCTTAAGCTTCTCAAACATGGGTGTAACAGATGTTAAGTCACCTCTAGAAAATAACAGAATATCATCAGCAAAAGCTAGATAAGTCAGATGAACAACAACGCATGAGGGATGAAAATTGAAAGAATTGATATCCTTCAAGCTCTTGAGATCTCGAGAAAAATATTCCAAGCAAAGCACAAACAGGTAAGGGGAGAGGGAGTCCCCTTGTTTCAAGCCACGCTGCCCTTTGAAATGTCCATGGATTGAGCCATTCACAACCACACTAAAAAATATGGACGTGACACACTCCATAATCCAAGCGCAAAACTAAGAAGGAAAACCCACTGCTTTAAGCATCCACTCAAGAAATTTTCAAGATACAAAATCATAAGCTTTATGAAGATCAACCTTGAGCAAGCACCTAGGTGAAGTTCTCTTTCGAGAATACTTTCGAAGAAGCTCTTGGACATGAAAAATATTATAAATCGTGTTTTTGTTCTTTTAAAAGGCGGATTGGGCATGACCAACAATCTTTTCCAGGATGGGAGTGATTCGATTAGCTAAAAGCTTGAAGATGATTTTACATAAAATGTTGCAAAAAGCAATCGATCTAAAGTGATTCACTTGACATGCATTATCAGATTTGGGAATGAGGGAAAGCAGTGCATGATTTACTTGCCTAAAAAGCTTATTGGATGAAAATAATTCATTGATAGCTTCAAAAATGTCATCCACAATGATATTCCAAGTCTTTTTGAAAAAGAGAGCATTGAAACCATATAGGACTGGAGATTTGTTGTTGTCCATCCCATGAATATTGTTTTAAACATCTTACTTAGAGATTGGATTCAAAAGAGACTCAAAGCAATTAGGATCCACCTTTGGACCAAAATCACAGATAACCTGGGATGCATCAGTAGTTTGCCCAACAGATCTAAAGAGATTTTTGAAATGATAAAAAAATTTGCTGGTTATTTCCATCTGGAATTTAGAAGTCTAACCATTAAATTTCTGAATAGTAATAATAAATCTTTTGTTTCTGTTTCTCTTAATCAAAGCATGAAAGAACTTGGAACACTTGTCATCTTGCACAAGGTATTTATTCTTAACAAGTTGGCCAAAGTTCTGTTCTCAGCTTTTTGAAGTTGAATAGCAAAGTTTCTGCTAAGATTCACATGATTTGATTAATTAGCATCATCGGGATTATGTTGTAGAAGAAGGAGTTGATTATTGTAATCAGCCTTAGCTTGAGCCACACGATTATAGATTTTGCTAAATTCCTGTTTATAAAGAGTCTTTAAGGGGCCTTTAAGAGCCTTCATCTTTTTACAAACAGTGAACATTTTCCAGCAAAAATAATTACAAATCCAATGATCTGTAACAATTGCACAAAAAGAGGCATGATTAGAAATATAATTGATAAATTTAAAGGGAACATTACATCTATGGAGGACTTGATCTGTAACCATAGTTGTAGCAGCATGATCATAAATGGATTCAATATTAGCAATCTCTGTAGAAGAGAAAGGGAATAAATGTAACCATTGCTGGTTGCAAAGTAATCGGTCAAGCTTGCTCCAAACCTTCCCATTTTTCCAAGAGAAAGAAGATTCATAGCTATTCAGACCCTCAAGGGCAAGCTCATTGCAACAGTTGGAGAAATCTTGAAGTTCATACGTTGTAATAGGAGACTCATTGATACGGTCTTAGGGAGACAGAACACTATTGAAATCCCCCATCAAAAGTTAGGGAACATCCAGAGAAGAACCAAAGGAGCTGAGAGAATCCCAAAGAGGTCTTCCGGCAGTTACTGAATGTAATCCATAGATAAAAGAAACATAGAATTGCTTGCTTGTAACTTTACACTTGATAGAACATTGGATAACTTGTGCATTTGATTCTAACACAATGAGATTCACACGGTCAAACTTCCACATGACCAAAATGCGACCAGCATTGTGGGAATCAAAATTATGAGTAAAGTTCCAGCCAATAATTTTTTTTTGTATTATATCAGAAACAGAGATACCATCAAGTTTCGTTTCTAAAATGGCAATGAAATTCACCCCCTTGCTATTAAGGAAGTGTTGCATCCCTTGGTGCTTCAGAGGCAAGTGGAAGCCTCTGATATTCCAAGAAGAGATAATCATTGGGCAAGATGGGAAAATTTCTTCCTGGCATGTTTCTTGATATTGTTTGTGGTCCTTTTCTCTGGTTCAGTCTGAACCTCCCTATTTTGATCCTCCTTTTTTGGTAGTGGTTGTTTCATGGTCACTTTCTTGTGAAATTTGGTTTTAGGAAGAACAAACCTCTCATCATTAGTTGTAGGTTGCAATAAAATGGCTTTTGGTTCATTTGCAACAACTACTGGTTGTTGCAGTTCATTGTGAGGTGGGAAGCTACCCTCAGCAACAACTGATTGCTTCAAAGGAGAGTTAGAAATTGTGTTTGGGACAATCATTACGAATGTATGGCCAATCTTTTCTACCACTATATGATGAGTTTTCTGATTGACTTGCTTAACTCCACCTAAAGCTTTGCAAGTTTTCAAAGTGTGCCCAATCATTTTACAGTGACTGCAAAAAATGGGAATGTTCTCATACTCAATCTTCTGTATACAATAACAACCGTTAGGAAGTTTAAAACGAACTTCATCAATGAGATCTTTAGAGGCATCAACCTCCACAAGAGCTCTAGCAAAGGAAATAGATCCTAAGGTTGCTGTAAGCTGGTCCGTGCAAAGAGGAGTTCAAACTCTAGGTAAAATTTTACCTAGAGCTTGAGAATTCCAAAGTTCCAAAGGTAGATTCTAGAGTTTCACCGGTATGCATTTAGTTCTTCATTACCAAAGTCAAAAAAAGGTGGCATAACCTTCAGGAGTAAAGGCCCCTGGAATATAAATTAAGGACCCTTAGATAGTACCTTGTTCATGCTTTCTTCATCATTGAACTTAAAAACCAGCCAACCATTTTCTTACCTGGAAAACGTCTTACAACATAACCTATCAAACTGAAACCCCAAATCTCTTCAAGGGGTTTGACATCTTGCATGTCAAGTTGGATTTCATCTTCAGAAGTTATTGGAGAGCAATGTAAGGTAAAGCCTTGAGAAGGTTTTCTATTATCTTTAAACAAATTAACCCAAGGGATGGAGGCATCACCTTTCTTCACTTGAGGAATGATTTTTGCATGAAGGGCCAAGATCTCTTCCACGGTGGCAAAAGCCACTGGGAATTGTCCAAGGAAGGAGAAAATCTTCTTTGAAGAAGGACTTTCTAAAGAGAAGGTGGAAAAAACTTTTTTAGAGAAAAATTTTGCGCATGACTCGAATGTCATTTTTTTAGTGCATGTGAAATTGGTTCTCCTTCCACAAATCCCACAAGATAAAAGGGTAATTTTAGAAATAAGTTGAAGTCACGAATTTCTTGTAAACTTTCACCGTTTTATGTTATTGTTTAAGTGAAATCAAAATATGTGGGGTCTTGTATTTTTTCATAACTTGCCTGGCTGATTTTGTAGGTTCGGAACAACTGAAAGTCATACTTTCCACCACTTTCTTAACACTCCCTCACTTTCTCTAGTACTAAACATGTAAAAAGTAGGGAAAAAATGTAAAAGACCGGATAAAATAAGAGAAAGAATGAGGTCAGAGTGGACTAATGGATCATCTATAGCCGTTAAAAGAATAAATAATTTAGTAAATGAATTAAAGTTTATAAACATAAATTTGAATTAAAAATATGTTAAAGATTTAGATTTGATGATTTTTTTCATTATAATGTGATTTATATTAGGATTTTCTCAAAAATATGTTAATGAAATGAGTTTTTTTTCTTCTTTCAAATAATACTAATCAAACCTATTGTTACTTGATTTTGTTGTTGAATAAATGTTGCTAACAAAAAATGAATTTTCAAAAATAATTCATGAACATTAACTTTTGGACGCACGATGGACTCCCAAGAATTGAAACCGAAGCTTATTGTAAAATAGGTGAATAAGATTGTGGTACATTGTTGCTTCAACACCAATACACAAACTTTGACTGTTTAGTTTTGCATTTGGGCCATCTAAATTGGAGTTTAGCCCTCATAAAAAATTATGCATGCATGTTTTACAAATTCTTTTCACAACTGAGTTGATTGTGTCTTTCATTCGAGTTGAGGTTGAGACGTTGAGTGCATAATCCTATCAATGGTCTTCTACCTGTCTTATACTCAAACAACATTCATAAATTTTATGATTAACCAAATATTTTTCACTTTTTTTTTGCATATTGGTCCATCTAATAATGTATTATTATTTTTTTACTTTTTTCCATCATTCTTTTAATTTTTATTTATTTTTAATATAACAAAATATTTTTATTTTTTTATTACATTTTCACCTATTTCACTTTATTATTTTTGCCTATATTTTTTTTTTCTTCTCTTCATCCAGCTTGGACATATTTATTTTTATTTGTCTATAAAATTTGATATTCGCTTTCCTGTATTTTTTTTATATATATATTCGACAATTTTGTAGGTGTTAGTGTAAGACGAGAACGTGGTGAAACAGTGCATTAAACTCTAGACTGTTATAACGATAATAGTGAAAAAAACCTGTAGAGTGAATAAATGTGGGCATATATCGAGGATTTAGCAGAAGGACAGGACAGGGCACGTGATGAGCTAACCTAACAGTCACAGAGGGAATCTAACGAAGCCGGTTCCCGAGACATATGGCGATAAAGCATCCAACAAAAGCAAAAGCAAAAACAGCCAGCAACTGGTCCACCACGTTACCATCATCATTCACATTTCACACCACACCACATATTATTATTATTATTATTACTTTCCACAGCTTAAAAGGATAAAAAAAATCCAGTGTAGCGGTGAAAATCCCATGTGCTCCCTTCCACCTGCCTTATTTATGGAAGCCAACGAGGGTAGCTAGGAATAGGCATAGGTAGGGTTTTCATCATGGTCAAGGGTTATTGATGTACCCTTTAACCTATGAGGTCATGTATATATTTACATAGAACATTTTGTCCTCAATCTTGTAGAGGATTTTAGATCTCAGATCTAGGGTTTTGTTTTGCTCTTCTTTCTAAGAAATACGAAAAAGTTTGTTTTGTGCTGTGTATTGTTGTTAGTTTTTTCCTTGCAGTTTCATGTACTTGTCCAGATGAGTGATTCAGATCAGGTTTTTAGTTCCCATCCGGGTGTCGTTACATCGATGAGTCTCTGTGATTAGGTTCATGGTCTTGTGTTTTTGGTGTTTTACTTAGTTGGGGTTGTTCTTGCTAGGGTTTGGTTGGTGAGTGGAATGAAGTTGCAAAGATTCTGGTTACGTTAGGTTTTGACCTTATTAATAGTTCAAAGGGAAACACTAAACAAAGGGGGTTATGGAGTGGAGCTCCTTGAAGTCCAATTGAGGATTTTACTGGGTGGATTGAGCTGCTTAGCTATGGATCCCACAATCTACCCATTATTAAGTGCTTTTGTGGTATTCTTGTGGCTTCCATATCTGGGGAGCTTCATTTGCCTTTATAGTATTATCCTTCTTTGGATTGAAGGGAGCTCTACGCCCTTCTCTTCTTTTCTTACATAATTTAGATTTATGTTTTTTTTTTTAGTTTTTCATTTTTCTTTGCCATATTCTCCTTCTTCCTCTGGAGTATCCTTGTTCAAGGTATGTACATGATTAGATCCATACTTAATTTGTCCATTACGGAAGTGAGGTTGATATATATGGGACCTTTTTGACCTTTTGGAAAGTTTATTTGTTGGTTTAATCAATTTTTTGATTGTTGTATTTGTATAATTTAAATTAATTTGCTGCACGTTCGGTTAGATCTGAACTTGCATGCTTCAAATATATATGGTCTAACGGAGTTTAGGACACTATATTGCATGTACTGTCAATTTTGTTAGTTTTATTGTTGAATTGAGTGCAAATTTCCTAGGAATTTCTCATCCCTAACTTTTTTGTAGAGATCTACGCTCATGGCTCTTGCTCTTGCTCTTACTCTTGGCTGTGTCGTTGATTTGTCTACATATTTATTGTCTGGTTGATGAGACATGTCACAAGTCTTGGGCTTATTTGTAGATCGAAAAAAAAATGCTTATTGACGGATTAAGACTGCGATTCGCGCGGTTTTATGCATCTCAAGATGACAAAACAGCTAATACTTGGTTATATTATCATGATGCCTCCTTTGGATAATTTTTGTTGGAAACAATGAATTTTTTCTATCTTTCTATATATAATTCTTACTGAATTTTTGGATTGTTGGATTTTGATAAATAAATCTTCTATTGGTTGGTAATTGCATAATCATTCTTCCTAGTGTTTGTTTGGTTGGACGCATTATATGCTGATGCTACGATTGCCTAAACTGAATCAAGTAAGAGGATGTGGGTGTTGTTGCCCGAGTTGCGTATGTTGTATAATTATTATTTTTAATTATAGGGTGTATGTGTTCAATTGGATGGACTTCTGAAAATACTTGATTTTTCTTCAAGGTGGTAGATTGATTAAAAAGAGTATTATTGTGTTTTATACTGAAACGTGTATCTGTGTACAAATAAATTTACCTATCATAGCTATTTAAATATGGAAAAAGGTTAAAATTGCTAGTCTACGAGAGTTTAGATGATAAAGCACTCCCCCAATATTCGCCAAAACCAGGATGGGGATCAAATCCACCATAATCTGTGGTTTGTAATAAAGGACGATATAAAGGGCGATGTATAATAATATGACGAAATATTTGAATATTTTCATGTAAATAAGATACATTAAATCTTGACATACAAATTTAGTTTAGATATTTGCCAGATTTTAAGCTGAACCAAGGTGATTGGATTCCAATCCAGTAAATGGACTGGATATATTTTTGTTTAGTTTCAGTGTCTTTTTTTGGTGGTAGGTTGGATGTCATCTCAATCTCGGTACTGGTCATTAGCATTCAGTTACGTGGTCAAACGTACCCTTTGTTAGCAATTTTGGTGGTTGATGAGAAATAGTAGTTATAATTATTACATGGTAAAAGTAAAATAAATCAATTTTATTTTTTATTTTTCCATAATTTATCATAAGTTTTTGAGATGAAATTGGTTCTTGCATGTTATTTAAATAATTTATCATTTTGCTTAAAATGTTTTTTTCTGATATAAGTTTTTGTCTCTCCAATATTAATCTAGCCTTAGAAGGATCCGATTAAGATTTGGCTTACATATATTGATTAACGTAAAAATGTGCTTCATGTCATATGTAAGGCGAAATTAACATGTGTAATGAGATTAAAGTGATGACAGATTTAACGTAATTCGGTGGAGACAAAATTTCATGTTAAATTGGCTTAAATAATGTTTTAGTACAAGTAAAATGTGATTTTTTATGTGTAAGGGTGTTGATAAATTTGTTTTTGCACAAAAATTTAATTTTAGTATTTGAAATTGAAAAATGTGATAATTTTATTCATTTGTTAGCTTTTATTTATTATTGTTAACGGAATAGTTTATGTGGTATAAATGAAGAACAAAGGAACAAAAATATTATAAAAGTGATTATGATATGACTAGATTGAATTAAAAATAATTATTGAGACAATTTTTTATTAGATCAAAATATCAATAATTTTTTTTAGATCAAAATGTTAATATATTTTTATTGAATTAAAATATCAGTTAAAATTCATTTGGATGAAATTATCATTAATTTTTTATTCAACTAAAATGTTAATAATTTTTGGATCAAAATACGTTCTATTGATTAATTTGTTAGATTT
>PYAF01000591.1:601214-635700 GCA_007407185.1 Glycine tomentella
TGCTTCAAAATAATTAATGATATTTAGTATAATGGTAATTTATTGACGTTTTAGTCTAATGAAAATGTATTAATACTTTGGTTCAAAAAAATTATTACTAACATTTTCGTTCAATAATAATTTATTAATATTTTGGTCAAATATATTTAGCAACTATTGTAATCATTTTGTGATAATTTTGTCCCTTTGTGTTACATAGGCTTTTTCATTAATGATAATTGATTGAAATTAATAGATAAATGAATTTGTTGTATTTTTTCATTTTGAGAATCTAAATTTTGAATTGTCATCTTTTAAGGAAGGAAGAATTTGTTAACACTTTACACAGTTAAAAATAACTATTTTTTATTTATTTTGGTAACTAAAAATTTATTGTTTTTAATTTAATACCTATTTCTTTTGTTTAATTTTACTATTTGTCACATGTGAGTATTTATTAACTGGCGACACGGATAACCAAGCACCATGCCAACGAGATCAAGTCAGTTAGAAATTGCCAATAATAAAATTTTACCATATTGAGTTATATATTTATTTTCGGCCTCAAAAATTAATTTATACTAATGAAAAAAAATTAGTTGATTATATTTAATTAGATAAGTTTTTAATTAAATGAAGAAGAGTTATCAAAACTAAAAATTAAGTTTATATTTTAAAGAAAAAAGAATTAAATAAGATAAAATTAATTTTAAAAATTTTATATTCGAGATGAAGATTTTTTTTCTTCTTATAATGGAATATTCGATTGGGTATAATTTATGAAGGCATTTTGGTAAGAATAGTATATAAAAAAAATGAAATATTTATAATCCAGATAGAGTATTGCTTTGACATTGTAAGCTTTGGGTCGCGTCACTCAACAAGACGCGCACTACCCTCCAATCTGAATATCTCATACTACTCTTTTTTTAAAATAGTTTTATTTTTTAAATACTATTTTGATCAAAAAGTCAATGTATGTACTCACTAGCATTTTAGCCTATCAATTACATTAGTGTATAAATTTTTTTTTAAAATATAAAATTATATTTGAACTTGACAATCAACAATGGTAATATAAAGTTATTTTAATGAGAAAAAAGATACATGGTATATAATAATTTATATATATAACTAGAAAATATGATCAATTTATAGTGTAAAATTTAATATTACATAACCATTTATTATTATAAATTATTTTGTAAGATGTTATTATTTTTCATGATTAAATACTAAAACTCATTTGTGAAAATCGATTCGGACTGGGCAATCGGACCTGTTAGATTGAGAATCGGAACATCAACCGGGTCGAGTTGGCTAATGAACCGGCCATGCATGTGGCTCAGTTCGGCCTGGAGAAAGGAGAAAATCGGACAGTTTTGGGAAGAACCGGAAATCCGGCCGGTTTTTAGGACTCGGACTGGGTTGGTGAAAAAAAAAAAGCTTCAGAGGCACAAAACAGCGTCCTCGAGGCGGAGATGCTAGTTCTTGGTCATGGGGGAAATGATGGTGTCATCGGTGCTCACGGCGTCGGACATGGAGTTGGTACTAGATTCGGTGTTTTCGGGTTGCAGATCTTCGAGCTTGCGTTTGGATGAAAATGACTCATAAGAATGGTAATAGAAAGAAAAACTAATATACACTAAATAAGCATTGAAATGGAAGAAAAGGAAGGTGCAGGAAGAGGAGGAAGGAGCACGAAGAGAAGCACGACAGCAGCAAAGGGTTTTTTCACTTTTTCTGATTTGGACCTAATTTACTTTTTGCACCCATTTTTTTGTTTTCTGCATTTTCCATATAACTTTTCGACATGAGCTTTTGTGTCTTTTTATTTAGGTAATTACTATTTACAGTTTTTTTTTATTATTTTTAATACACTTTACTTGTGTTATCAACTTTAATACTTCAATTTTTATTTTGAATTTTTTAGTATAGAATTATGGATGAATTTTTATTAATCAAATAATATTAATTATATATGTATATATAATATAATTTTGAATTTTTTAATATAGACTGAATCAAATCAGACCAATTACTGATCCACCGATTGGACCACTGACCCAGTGATTCACTACCTTGATCGTGTCAATGACCGGCCGATTTTCACAACTATGCTAAAACTCTCTAATGATCATGACTCAAACAAGTTTGGTGAAAATATATAAAACACATAAATACTATATTATATCAAGATTAAGATAATAATTAGTTATTTTAGTACATATTGCTATTAAGATTAAAATAATATTATAAGAAGATATTATATGATATTCTACAATTATCTATTAATAGTTAAACATGTTTTATGAATTGTTAAAAAAAAAAAACAAATCAACATCGTCAAATCGTGAATTCGATCAGGATAACCGTTCTTTTTATCAAATCAAATTGGGGGCAAACTAGATTGATTTAGGTTGACTCAATTTCTGTTCAAATAGCTTAACTAGTTGGACCAACAATTCCCATCCGAACCAATTCGATTAGTCAAACCAATATGATTTTCACAGCTATGGTGTAAAGCTTATTTTACGCTATCATTTAACAACAAATATTACAACTTATATTGCAAGTTTGTTTACTTGAATAATAACTATCCCAAAAATCACATCAAAGTTTATTAATTACAGTGAGAGAAGGTAAAATCTTTTACACACACTTTATATATCCATTAAACTAGCTAGTTTTCAGTTATGGATAATTTTTTTCTTAAAAAAACTTTTGAAATTCATTTTAGATATAGAGGTAAAAGATAAAGATATAGATTGGACCAAATGAAGATTAGGTTTAGCTAGCGAAACGGATAAGTCTAATACCACGTGGTGAATAAAAAATTGAATTTTCATTAAAAAAAATATTGACATTTAATTCGCAATCAAGCTTGGACAATATTTCTTTTGAAAAAAGATGCTTGTGGAAATGAAAAAAAACAAAAATTAAATATAGAGATAAAATAATGCATAAATTAGAATTTAAATTTTACAACAAATTGGTTGATTAGATAATTAATAAAAATTACATCCTATATATGTTAATCACTTAATTGGAGAAGTATCAAATGACATCAATATAACTCTAATGTAGTTACTCCAAATTCAAATTATTAATACATAATGATCTTACAGTTTATAATATCTTAATAATATAATAATTTCTAGTATATTTTATAATTTAATCAATTAACTTTAATAAATCTATTAAATCATTTTACTTGATTTACTTGATTATTTGATTGATTTAACATTTTACTTTAATTTATTATTTCATTGATAAAAAATTTATTTAAATATTTTTTAAATAATATTTCCAAAATGCTTTTGAATAAAATATTTTTAAGAAAACATTGATGCATTTTTTTTGGTTTTGCTGTATAATGATTTTGTGCACCAACTTTTTATTGCAAATAAATAATTAAATCTGTTTTTACTTTTTAAGAATATGTTTGCGTGATTAGTTAAATATTAACACACAAAATATTTTAATTAACTGATTATAGTTAAATCTTTTAATAAATTAATAAGTTTGTTGAAATGATTAAATTAATAAATTTAAGTTAAATTAATTAAATGATTATAATAAAATATTTTAAGACACCTGTTAGTAAACGTATTTTATATTTTTTTATTGGAAAAAGAATTGTAAAAAAAAATTAATCTGTCACTTAATTTAACTGATTTACTAACCTTTTTTTCTGAGGTCAATTGATAACCTAGCCAACTGATTGTAAAAAAAAAAACATGTTTAAAGTTATTTTACTAAATAGTCGGATCATTCAATATTAATTATTTAATTTTGGTGTTCCCTCGATGTTCATTAGTAAAATTTAATTTAAAATTTAATGATAAACAGATTACAATAGATAGATATAGTTTTTTTTTTTAAAAAAAAAATCTATGTATTTTCTATTTCCGTCCCGTCCCAGCATACGTACAGTATTGCCAAAACTCATAGCATATACAGAAGAAAGTAACCTACTATACGAACATGACAGAGGCAGAGGTTTTCGTCTTCCGAGCAACACTGCGTGACCACACCGACATTGTCACCGCAATAGCCACCCCAGAGAACAACAACAGCAACTCCAACGCCATCAGCGACACCATGCGCCGCTTCCTGGGTCACACGGATTGGGTTTCATGTGTGCGGTTCATTCTGGACGCTGCGCCACCGAGGTTGGTGTCTGCGTCGTCGGACGCGTCGGTTGTTGTGAGTGGGAGAGAGGATGGGGTGCTGCTGCTGTGGGATATGGCGGGTGAGGTGAAGATTTATGAGTTTGAGGTTGGTTCGGTAGTGCATGGGTTGTTGTTTTCTCCCAACAGGGATTGGATGTGTATTGCCACGGATGAGAGAGTTAGGGTTTGGGATGATGATGACAACGACGACTACAATTATATCAATGGCGGGACTGAAATCACTGTCAACAACAAGGTTGGTGTTCAACTTTTTTTGTCTGTATAATTAAAAAAAATTAATAACACTCATTTACATGTACATATTATGTGAAAATTATAGTGATAATTATAGGAAAAACAGCTAAACTTACAAAATCAATTGATATCTTAAAAAAGATACACAGAAAAATATTGATATGATAAATAATTGAATGTGGTAAGAATAGATAGTTAAAGAAAAATTAAGATTATTGATGAAATGTTTGATATTTATAAATATTAAAATATAAACACTCTAATTATAGTCTCAAACTACTTAATAATTTCTAATGTATTTTCTTTGCTAGTACATAATGATTGGATATCTAGAGTACTCTTCTTTCATCCTTCACTATTTTCTATGTCTCTCTTTTTATCACCCAATATTATTTATCAAGTATATTTACACCTCTTTCTTTTTATGTAGCTTTTGGTATTGAACAAACATTTTTCATGATAATTTGTCTGTGGTTTTGCATGAGATGAAAGGAAATAAGGAATAAACAAAAGTCAATGTATTTTATTCTATTTTGTTAAAGAAAAAGGAAATATTTGATAGGCATCCAATACAACATCCAACATCTAGAGAGAAATTAAAAATAAAGTATAATAAGATTTTATGATGAAAAAAATAGAAAAATAGAGGGAAATGAGAGGTGTTAATAGGATATTTAAAATAAATTAAAGAATGATTTGTGTATCATTATTCAAGAAAAAAAAAGAATAAAAAGAAAATTAATTTTAGAAAATAATTTATTTTTCATCTCCCCTTGTATCTAAACCAGGCATATTGTTGGTCTTTTGAGTTTTTAAGTGATAATTTGTATTAATTGTTTTCATTCTTGTTAGATGCAATTAGTGTCAACCTGGTAACAAGTTTTTGGGAACAATTAAGTGCATTTTAGGAGTCAGGACTGTTTATACTTCGCAAATCATGATATTTCAAACTTAGCTTATTGCATGGAATTGTCTTTCAAATTGTATGTTAATGTATTTTTTTTCTTTGACGTTTTGTTCCACAGGATATATATTGCACGAGCATGAATTGGGGTGCTGATGGGAACACATTCTTATGTGGTTACACCGATGGTCTAATCAGAATATGGGAAGTCTTTAGCTGAGCTTCTCGGTGATTTTTCAGTTGCTGACATGTTTTGATTTTTAGGGGTAAATTTAGTTTCTCTTTTATTAACTGTTTAAAACAATATCCGGCCACCAGATTTGAGTGTTAGATTTGTAGAATTCCTAAGAATATGCGGAAGTGTATTGGATCTAGTATGTTTAAATGTTATACGATCATCCTTGTATTTTTAATTAAAAGGAGATAATTATCTCTTGAAGTGTGAATGCAATCTTCTCCTTTTTTTGGTAAGTTATCTCTTGGTCTCCTCAATCAATTACAAATGACAAATCTTTCGTAATATTCTTAAATAAGGGAGAGGAAAAATGTGTGGACACTTTTTTATTTCAGAAGATGATTATATTTGTCTAGAACAAATAAGATTATTATATAAGAAATTAAGAAACCTAAACCTAGGTCTCTTGAGCCCTTGTCATACATTTAAGTCCAATAACTTTTGTATAAAGAACATCCCCAAGAATCTTTCCCTTTGATTTTTTTTCTTTTTCCTTGTCCGTTGAAGTTTATGGATTCTCTCATAAATTTAGGGTCTACTTGATTCAATTAGACAATTACTATTTCTTAGTTTAATTCGACTAATAGACCATGCTAATGAATTGTGTAAACTTCTGATAAGAGTACGAAAATGAAAGGGAATTCAAATTTTGAAATTGGTTTAGTTTTATTTTAGGGGAAGGATATTGACGTCACACTTAAGAAATAAGTGAAAATTAGAGTGACAAGTCACAAATTTAATCACCAGAAGTTATTTTTTGTCAAAAAATAAAGGAAAACTCTTATAAAAAGAAGAAAAATCAAACTTTCATTCAGATTTATTCTACCTCAAAACTACAAATTTTCAATAGAGATAAGATCTCACTAATCACTATAATAACTTTAAAGGTCTAAAAACATAAAAATTGACCTAAAAGATGTCAAGAGTCATATGAACTTATAATATGAAAATAAAATAATCTTAATTCTTTAGTCCAAAAGTTATACTTAATTCATCCAAATAAACCCTAACCCACATTTGCATCTTAAGGGATGGCAAAGTGGGCTAATAATGCTAGTCCGTCTCATTTTGTTTAGCGGGCTAAATGGGCTAGCCTGTTAGGTCATATCCATTTTTTTATAAGATCTCACAGTACGAGATGGAAAGGTGGACCAGTGCACTAAAAGCAGATCGAACTAGTCATAACCTATAAGAAAAAACAGGGTGGACCAGGTTGGTCCATCCTCACTTTTTTTAGTGGACTAAATGGGCTGATCCATTGGACCAAACCCACTTTGCCATCCCTATCATTGAGTATAATAAACTCTTGAACTTATTATTATACCCTTCAAATTATTATCTTTAAGTTTGTTGAGTTTATCTTTAGATTGTAGAAGTGAAACGATTATTAGTTTGCACACTTGCATGATTACGCTTTAGAAAAACTTCCTAGTTCTTTTTTATCTTGTTTTTTGATCATTAGATCTTTCATTCATTGCAAGATATTTGGAATAATTGGACCTTTATTGGATGATGTCAACTTCAAAGAAAAATCTATATTTAACAAATATTCTCTATTTCTTGATTCTTGGAACTCTTATTTGTTTCTTCATGTTGGCGATCCTTTGATGCGTGTAACTTTGAAGTACCAAGACCTGCTTTCATGTATTTGTGGGTGAGACGTGGAGAAATAATATACGATTAGCGTTGGTTAATTGTTTCCAAGTGTGTGCTAGAGGTACAAACACCGGATTGATACTTTTAAAATAGTAAAATTTTTAACTTTTTGCAGAGCCAAACAAAGGTCTATAAAAAATACTTTGTGAAAGAATAATTAGGTTCAATAAACTTGCAGAGTTGGAAATTTTTGAAAAATATATAACAATTAACCCATTTATGCTTACTACACACCCAATAATAAAAATCAGTAAAATATGAAGATCCAAAGAATAATTAAACCTAAATGTAATCACTTAAAAAATAGAATAACAAGTTTAATTTTAAACAGTTTGTATAATTAAACCTAAATGAAGTTTATTTATACAAGTGGGTATAATAGATATCCTATAATAATAGAAAATAGAATAACAATTTTATCCTATTTAAATATAATGCTAACCAGTTTAATTTTAAACAGTTTGTAGTCCTATTTAAAATAACATTATTTTAAATTCAAAAATTTTATTTCAACACTCTCCTTGCATGAATATTGGTCATGCCCAATTTGCCAATTACTTCTTCAAACATTCATCCAGTAACAATATGTTTAAGAGGTGCTTTAGGAGGATAGTTCACAACATGTGGTTCGATTATATAAGGTAGAAAGAGAAATGAAATATGAGAAGAGATTCAAAACAATCACATATTCAAGTCAATGGACTTCAAGGCCGGTCTGTGAAGGATTCCGAACAGTCTAACGAGCTTTACATTAATGATCTTCAAATGAAATACGTGCACGGAGAATTGAGATACGAGAAGGATTTAGAACAATCACATGTTCAGTTCAATAGACTTCAGAGTTGGTCTGTGAATGATTCAGAACAGTGCAACGAGCTTCACACCAATGACCTTCAAATGGAATACGTGCATGGAGACTTCAAAACCAAGGTATGAGAAGGATTCAAAATGGGTTTATGTTGTCTTGTTTGTGTTATTTTCGGGAAGAAGATTAAGATACAGGAAGAGATTCAAGCCATGACCGAAGATGTGAATGTTATGTGAGACAAAGATGGAGTTTATGATAATAATAATCATAATTTGTAGATGAATCAAAAATGTGAAGGTTAAGGAGGAGAAATAAAAGTAAAATATAGGTATTGATACAAGAAAAAAAAAAAAAGATGTAAGTTTGAGAATGTGAAGAAAGACTCATGGTAGCGAAAGATAATTTTTTTACATATAGGAAACCATGACTCTCATTCATGTAGTAGGAAATCATA
Organism: Glycine tomentella; assembly: GCA_007407185.1. Classification (NCBI taxonomy): domain Eukaryota; kingdom Viridiplantae; phylum Streptophyta; class Magnoliopsida; order Fabales; family Fabaceae; genus Glycine; species Glycine tomentella. Next base: position 609,681 of record PYAF01000591.1, read on the forward strand.
CTCTGATACCATATTAAAATTCAAAATCATGATCACCAGGTTTATTTATATAAATAAATATAACAAATATCTCATAATAATAGAAAACAAAATAACAATTTTATCCTATATACACATAATCCTAACAACCACTTTAATTTTAAACAATTTGTATTCCTATATAAAATAATAAAATTTTAAATTCAAAAACTTCTTTTAACACATTTATTCTCAATTTTCAAAATAATAATATAAAAGATATAAAATCTAATTATAATTGAAAAGTATTTTGATGATATTCAGGGAAGCGAATCAATTAACTGATCATTTAGCTAAGAACGACCTTCTAGTGGATGGTCGTGTTGTTTATGATAACGTTACAGCCTTTGTCCAACTTCCGACTTCGGCTAATGTGTCGTCCACTTGTTTCCCTTGTGACTTTTAATTTTCTTGTCTCGTTTGGGACCTAGCCCCTTTTTTCCAAAGAAAGAGGAAAAAGTATTTTGAATAACTTTCTCATAAAAATTAAGCATTTTAAAAAATATTTTTTTTATGATAACAAACAAATATTACTATTTTTTATTTTTTTAAAAAATACTAATAGAGGTGTGAATAATCCAAACTGATTTGCATTTTTTTTATAATTTTCATCTCAATCCAATTAAACTTAATTGAATTGGATTGAATGAATTTATCTTTTTTTATTTTACCAATCCATTTTAACTTTAATTAGGTCGGATTGAACTAATTATCAAATTAAAAAAAATGTCACCTTTAAGTCTTGAATTTTTTTAAAAAATTCTCTAACTAAAAAATAGTAAGAATATTTTTTCTACATAATAATATGGATATTTTAAAAATATGTATTCATAAAATGCTATAGTATTCATATGATAAATAAAATATAGAACATAAACATATACTCACAATATCATTCATATAAAAACAATGTTATCATCTTAAAATTAATAGAAAAAATAAACTTTAAAACAATACATTACTTTACTTTAGAATTTCTATATTAATAATTTGTTTGCATACAGGTTGGGTTGAATCTTGGTCAAGTCTAAAATTACAAATCTCTCAACCAATTCAATTTTAATTTATTTATTAAACTAAAATCAATTCAACCTAATGATCTAAACTAACCAATAAAAAATATAACTGAATTAAATTGGACAAATTTACATATGAACTCAAATTTACACCCCTAATTACTACTAAGTTTTATGTTAGAATATATTTTTTAATCTGTAACAAGCAAACAGCAGCAATTCAATTTCATGGCGATAAAAAAATTACTTGGGTTCACAAATTATCTAAACTAGTCTAGAACTAAACGAACTCCGTACACGGTCTTTCAAATAAAACTCATGTTTAACTTTTATACCATCACATCATATGTATATTTGATTAAAAAATTAACTAGATAAATTTTTAAATTGCAAAAATATTAGTTCAAACCCGTACTCTATGAACGGTTTTAGAATAACTTTTGTTATGATTCTGTAATCAATCAGTTTTTAAAGAAACTAGACAGCAGCAGATCAAAATCAGTCCAAAATCCAAAACGCTTCACATTGACGCCTGAGATCTTTAAGAATAGAAACAATATAAACAGGGACCAGAATTATGGCAATCGGTTAGTATACAAAATGTGCCAGGCCGAAAATCTGTATACAGGCCCAAGCTCAGCATAATGAACTCGAAACTCACTGTACCTAAACGAACTTCAAATTCAAGATCATGGCAAAGTTGGCTTTCAATTACAACAATTTTGTATATGGATTAGCCACACTACCCAATTTCACGGCACAGGTTTTAATCAATTGTCTTCTATTCATACCTAGGAATGGGAAAAAAAAAAAGTATACTGGGCCCAAATTTGGATAATTGGCATCACCTTTATAAAAACCTACTGGGTCGTTTTCGCTGCCTCGTTGGCCTGGTTTGCAAGAAGGAAGTAAGAAGCTCATTATCCTTTTCTTCCACAACGATGTCCATTGGTTCAGCAACACCACCATGCAAAACAGTCTCCTCTTCAACATGCTTTGACATTGACAGTCCGGTGTCATCAGGTATGATGTTGGTCGAACAGCATGCACCATGTCCGTTAGCAGCTTGACTTCCTTTCTTTGATTTGTTTCCCAGAAAGCATGCAAGGGTCATTTCATCATCATCACCACCTGTCAAAGTGTTTGCATCCTCTGGTTTTCCCACTCGTCTATCTGAAGCAACATTCTGCTGCACAAACAAATTTTCAGTTCCAACAGTACCACAAGACTTAGACAAGCCGATTTGGTCATCAAAGGGGTCTTCACTTTCAACCTGCTTATTAGAAACATCTATACTCCTAGAGGAGAAGGAAGCCTGACTCAAATCTTTGGTAAATCTAGATAGCATCTCCTTTGATTTATCGCGTAAAAAGCATGCAATAGTTATGTTGTCTGAATCTTGATTTCCAGAACTCGCAATACAGGTAGATTGACCTTCTGAACTCTCAATACTAGTCTTGACCTTGTCATTACAAGATATATCCACTACTTCCTTGGGACAATTTCGAGTTTTTTTTGTATGTCTTTTGGACCTCATCTTCTTGAGAACATTGCTGCATGCAGAGACTTCACCACAAGTCTTGATCCCATCATCGCTATATACCTCTGTATCTTGTACTTCCTTGGTATGAAGTCGAGTTCTTTTTGCACGTTTCTTACACATTTTCTTGGGAACATTGCTGCATGCAATGAATGAGGATTAGAAAACAAAGGTATACTTGGAGCAATATTCAATTTAAAACATTATATGACCAGCATATTATACTGAAACAATAATCCAAACAAAGCTGGCATCATATCTGTAAGTTGTTAAGAATCAAGGGAAAAATAAAAGGGAGATTAAAGGGGGAGTACCTTGACTTGCCCTTCTTGCGGAGATTTGAAGCACCGACATCAGATTTTGGAGCTAACACGGGTAACGGTAGAAAGTCATTCAGTGTAATGGCTGGGCGTTCAGATTCTCGATCGACAAAGTTACTACCCATAATAGACCTTTGCTTCTTTCTTGCTTCTTGAAGCAAAGGAACATATTCAGGACATAACACCTTCCATCTCCTGTTCAATGAAAAGAATACATATAAGATCATAGAAATTGAAGATTTTTAGATTTTTTATCAATGAAGTTAAGTTTGAACTCATACTTCCGGCATTGAGAATCAGTACGAGGTAGCACTTCTTCAGCAATCTTAGACCAGCAGTATCCATGCTTGACAATTGCAGCTTCTAATCTTAAATCCTCTTCCTCAGTCCATCCACCCCATTTCAAAGAAGGATCCAGACAATTGAGGTATCTGCCATAAGAATGTTCTAGAACTTTAACAAGAACCTTGGGCCATAAGAAAATCATGTCACCAAAATTTTCAAATAAAATGCCATTACCTGTCCCTACACTGAGATTGGATCCGGCCAGGAACATATTTAGCTATTTGATTCCATTTCCGTCCAAAAAGCATAACTGCTACTGTTATGCGTATATCCTCCTCTCTTGTAAAGCTCCCTTTCTTCTCGGGACAAAGGGATTTTTTCCATCTGTATCAGCAGACAAAATGATATCGAAGCAAATCACTTTCAAAATTTAGACAGGGTTTATGATGCACTGCGAGAAACTAGGAAAGTAATATACTTCTCCAAAAGTTTTTGTATATAAATTATAAAACAATTCAACCTCCAGAAAAACATAAAATATCACCATCCTAAAGATGTAACTAGATATTACCTCCCAGTTGAAACCAATTTGTAAAATTACCAAGCACTGATAATACAAGAAGATAGGATATTAATGTTGTGTCACTAAAAAATGGCAGATGGTTTAGCTCATCTTATAGCAGAATAAATACATCAATTTTCTACCTTCCAATTTTCAACATACTATATAAGCAAATAAGTTAAACAGTAATGGTTCAAACTACACTGAGCTGAAATCAAATTATTGAATTTGACAATCACCAGACGTCGTCAAGACCAGATAATAACCCCTTAAAAAAAGATTATTTCAAATCACCAGCAAATCAGCAAATTATGAAATAGATATAAAATATACCTCTCTTAATTGTGGTGAAAGGCTACCATTAAACATTATTTGATTTCAGATAATGGGCTTGCAATCATATGCAAAATGAAATTACAAATATATGACAAAATTGCTAACCAACCTATTTGAGCACTGGGTTCCTGTTCGCCGTTCTAAAACAGAAGCCACAGATTGCCAATCCCTAGCACCAAAACATGCTACAGCAGAACAGAGTTGAGAATCTTCTTCCTCTGTCCATTCACTATTTAGCATGGAAGGATTTAAGCTCCTTTGGAATCGTGCTAAGCATTGGAATGGTGTCCTGCTTGTGCCCAATGATGCAGCAATATCAAACCAGTTCCTGATGCCAATATCTTGGACAATAAGTAAAAGAGATTTGTCCTCTTCATTCGTCCATGCATCTTGGTTGATCAAAGGATCTTCACAATTTAACCACCTGTGGTTGCAAACCATTAAAATACGGTGAATCATAAGTACGGAATACATCCATTCATAGATATAGACATTAATCTACAGCCAACATAACAGACATCTGTGATGATGACAACCATCAGACATATTAAGCACCACCATGTTAACAATCATGTCATGTACAGCCCCACCTGCACGATATGTGTTGATCTTGAACTCTTATTGAAATCCAAAAATGGTAAACTGTCTGTGATGGTGATCGTCATAGATGTCTGCAATGCAGGGGAAAATATTTTTCATGGTAAAGCAATAAACATGAAAAAATAGTTAAAGAACTGTATGGACAAGACTAAGAATACAGCAGAGTTATAATGAAGCAGTTAAACACTTCTACAATGCAAATAAGAAAAAAAGTCGATCTTCCCCCCAATGATTGATTGATAGAACATGTTAATACCCAACCTGAATAAACCGGTTAAGTATGGAAACTACATCATTTCATCATAAGCTATTCAAAGGATTGCCATTTGTTAATTTGTTTTCAATTAGAACCTCACATGAAGTGAAGACCGCCCCCCCCCCCCCCCCCCCCCCCCCCCCCCCCCCCCCCCCCACCAAAAAAAAAAAACACACACACACAACAAGTGCATGGCTCTACTAAATCATAAACTACCTTAATCTTTTCTTTCACCGACTTCAAGCTTGATGGTAGCACCTCTTATTTCATTATGTGTATTAAAATAACATTGCAAAATGTTCAATCCACAGTATATCAAAAACACAGCATCAATGTAGCTCTCATATGACAAATATGATATGTAGCATGAGTATAGCACAATATCAGAAACATAAAACACTTCAGTATAACCAAGTACCATTTTTTCATGCATAAAAACACAAGAAAACTCGACCAATTCAGAAATATATATCTTGATTCTTCAGCACTAGTTAACCATATCAGAAACATAAAACACTATCATAACCAAGAACCATCTTTTCATGTACGCAAACATGAAAGAGAAGTTCACCAAATAGGACATATATACCTTGATTCACATTCAGCACCAGTACGGCCACCAACATACATCGAAGCTATGAGATCCCAATTAACTTTTGGTAAAAATTGTCTAATCCTCTCTGGTGTGATTTCAATATCTTTAACAGATGCAATTACATTATCCATGCCATTTGCATCTCCAGGCAAGGCCTCAGAACTGTAAAGGAAGTACATCAAAGGGAAAAGTTAAAACACAACAGGGGAAGGGTCACATAGGTCAAACGGCAGTTAGTAATTTAGTAATATATGACAAAACAGAATTGATATTACCTATCAACAGAAAGTGAAAGTTGAAGCACCATTTCTTGGAATTGCTGCTTAATTCCCTTCAAAAGACTTTCCCTTTCTACATTAGACCATTTTTTCCGATCCAATGAAAGTGGAAATCTTTCCAATACCATCCTATAATTAGCGACATGAGAATTATCTTCTGGGCCATAACACATTGCAGATGCTTTTTTATGTTTCTGCAGGAAAAAAAAGGCAAATCAAGGATTCCCAATATTAATCAATGACAACTGAAAATACTAAGAAAGTGACAAATGCTATCAACATCAACAACATCAGCAGCAAATTTAACCCAAGTTAATTGGGATCGGTGGTAGATGAATCCAATGATAAATCGGAAATGAGACAGAAAGAGAAAGGGAGAGGGGAAGAAAAAAGTGAAAATAAAATAAGAGAGAAAAAGGGATGAAAGGAAGAGGAAAAGAACTAAAACAAGGGAATACCTGAAATATAAAACTACTAATGGATTTAGCCCTCTACCAAGCTTATGCTTTTCTCCACTCCGTCCTAAGACATACCGTCCACCAATCTATATCCCACTCCATTAAGTCTTGTTTAACTACCTTTCCCTAGGTAAGTTTCGGTTGACCTCCTCAATTTATGCTCCCTCATATTTTCACATACCGGTACCACTGATACCTTTCGTCGAATATCTTCATTTCTTATCTTATCCATTTTCATATATCCACACATCCACCTTAACATCCTCATTTCTACTACCCTTATTTTATGTTCATGTTGCATACGTGCTGGCCAGCATTCCGCTCCATATAGCATTGTCGGTCTTACAGCTGTTCTATAGACTTTTCCTTTCAGCTTAAGGAGAATTTTGCGGTCACACAAAAACCCCAATGCACACAAAGTGACAAATGCTATGCGCCAGTATATTAGAAAACAACTAAATTACCTTAATTTCTGCACTCGTTTATTAGGTTAAAGTAAACTACTAAGCAATACAATCAAACCCCTCAATCCTCATTCACCCAAAACAGGCATAATACTATAATCAATTATCAAAGCCTATAAATTTCACACTTCTACAGCATGGCACATTGCATTTTGTTAGTATTTATATGCGTACTATAAATTATTTAGCGTATTATACTATTTAAAATATTAGTCACCCTGTTTCCTGCTATAGCATCTTCAGAGATGACTGCTACATGACACTATTAGAGATCCGTAACTATGAAGTAAAGTATTTCTTTTTTAATGCGTGTTAACATATCTAGGTAGTATATATCTAGAATTTTTAAGAATCCTTCCTCCCCATACCTATTGAAACAGAAAACAACCATAGTTCTTGTAATATAAAAATTTATGTTTCAAGTGAAGGAGAATATTAAATAATATCCAGTAATCTACTCCAGAATATATATATATATATATATATATATATATTCTTGTTTTTTTAGTATGTGTGCATTAGCAAGATATAACTAGAGAATTTCTTAAAATACACCAATGATGTAACTTGCTAATGCACTCAAACTAAAAACCAAGAGTGTGTACGTTAACAAATCCCATATATAAATATATATATATATATATATATATATATATATATATGACCAGTACCATGAATTCACAATGAAATAGTACAAATAATAATTCAGATTTAAGCGAATTATAAAAGCATCACACAACTAACCTTAGAGTTCTTTGGAGCAAATGACTTTTTTGAAGATATTAACTGAACACGAGGATCTTTTTTCAGTGATAACGCATTCCCTGTTCTTCTAGTGCATGAAGCCTGGAAGTCCTTGAGAATTTTAACTTTGTTCCTTATCTTTTTGTTTTCCTCAATTTTAGCCTCAAGCTCAATCAACTTACTTCTAATAAATCTCTGCAAATCCCTATTTTTATTAATGGCATCAATAAAACACCGAACTACAGGAGGACAGCTCAATCTTTTCTGTGGTAATTTGGATGACTCACAGGCATCAGGTTCAGAAATCTCAACAAAATCACCAAGCTTCATTTCAACGTTCTGAATCAACTCCTTGGTGGCATCCTCATTGGGATGCTGAGAAACAGGACATAATTCACCAGCATCTGATTCGTAATGGATTGAGCCATTAGCAATGTCACCCTCATAGCCTGGGCTGGAGGTCCGATCCCCCTCAACCAACATTTCCATTCCACCTTCATGAGAACCTGATATTTTCCAATTTGTTAAAAGATAAATAAATAACAGAAGCCAAAAAAGATAACTGGCAACAAAACTAGGAGAATAGATAAACCTCAATAGGAAAACCCAAGCCCAGCATTGATTAGAGATAGTATCTGATAAGAGCTTATAAAGCTAAGGCACCCCTCACATTACAAGCCAGTTTTGTAATGAATAATAATAACCAAAATCTAAGAAACATACATCCAAAGTAAAGCTAAATACAAGTGTGTTAAGAAAAGCAAAAATTCACAATCACTTCTGAGTTCAGAGAGACATTTTGTGTAATCTAAAGCTCATTCAAATGCATAAAAAAACAATATATGGAACAATATAACACCTCACAGCACGCATTAACAGCAACAAGTTAAACAAAATTAAAACACGAGCGAGTTTGCACAATTTCCCTTTCAATTCAAAAACTACGATCGAACTTCGAAATCAAAATTAAAAATTAAACGCACAGACAAACTCAAATACCTTCGTCGTAGGTACTAAACCTTTTCATAATGGCGCGCACCGTCTCGAGGTCGTCCACGTCATCGTCGTCGGACCCGGCAGCCGGCGGCGTCAGAGGCGGAAGAATGGAGAGTGGCTGGTAGAGGCTCTGCACTCTCTTGAGACACTCCAGGTCGTCTTGGTCGTCGTCGGAGTCGGTGGCGGCGGGAACGATGGAGTCGCCGGCGTGGAGGAGCGGGTCCTCCGCCGGAATATCATCTTCGGCGGTGGAATTATCGTTGGGGCGCGGGACGGCGATCATGCAGGCTCGGGCGAGCGCGTCCATGTCCTCCTTAAGGCCTTCGTCATCGTCGTCGTCGTCGTCGGTGGCGGAGAGATTGTCCTTTTCGAAATCGTCGGCGCGAGGAGTCATTGAATTGGGATTGTTAGGGTTTCAGGTTTCTTTCTTCTGAATTTCACAGAAAAAATGTGAAAGAGTGTATTTTGGCGTATTTGAAGGTTATGGTGGTGATGGGTTAAAGTTGCCGCGTGTTTTTGTGGGAACGGGAAGAGAACAATGGGAGGGTCCAGACGATGGCGTTGTGGCTTTCTTTCTTTCCCTTTCGTTGCTGACTTCGAACGAACTTCAACTTTGGGCTTCCGCTAGGCCCGCCAGATATGTTCCGTTTCGGCCCATGCTGTTTTCACTTCAGTCTCCTTTCTTCTTTTTCTTTCCTTTTTTAAAAAGGAGGCAAAAGCATTTTGCATGACTATATTTAATGTCAGTGCTCATAATTTAAGAGATATATTTTCGATTTAAATATTTTTTGGTTTTTGTAAGTTAATGTTTTTTATTTTTGGTCTTTATAAGTTTATTTTTCTAATTTTATTTATTGTAAGTTGACTTTTTTCATTTTTTGTTATTTAAGTTTCTTTTGTTAATTTTAGTTATTGTAAGTTTGTGATCTTTCTTTAGCTCTTTTAATATTTTAATTTTTTATTTATAATTCTCATAAGCTTGTAATACTTACAGAGATCAAAATTAGAAAAACAAATTTATTGAGACTAAATTAGAAAAAATGAGCTTACAGGAACCAAAATATATTTATATCTATTTTTTCTCAATAATAAATGTGTTTTATATTGTTAATAATATTTTTTTAAAAAATATTATTAATAAATATATTCACTAGCAGATGTTTCATTAATATATTTTATAATGAGTTAAAGTTATGAAATTTTTTAGCAATTAATATATTTAAAAAATGAATTTATGTTTCTTTAGTAAATGTTTCAAACACACTGAATTAATATATTTGAGCAGATTTTTCTTTAGTTAATGGGTAGGTGTATCATTAAAATATTTCAGAAAAAATTAAAGATATAAAATAAAATTAATAATTAATATATTTAAAAATAAATTTATATTTCTTATACATAAGATTAAGAAAATGCAGTCTATATACTTATTTCTTATATAAAAAATGGGAAAGAGGAAATAATGACACTTTACAACAAAAAGAGCGCCAAGCAGTCTTTCACAATTCAAACTCTTTCCCGGTAAACATTTTCACTGAAATGACGTAATAACCCTCTGTAAACAACCAATCACTCTCCAACACGTCTTCACAGCCACTAGTGAGCATTTTTCATTGGACTGTACACAACCCTCCGTCACAGACATGTAACACAATATCATAATTTTCCTCGTCACCTCATTTTTCTTTCGCCACTTGACGCTCTTCCCGCCATTTTCTGTACCCCTATGTACACAAAAACATTAAAAATTCCGAATCCAATATAAAGAAAAAATGGAATAAACCCAAAACAAAACCCAGAAAGAATCAGAAAACCTAGGACATTGCAAATGGGCATCAAGGATCTTCTGAGGTTCATGAAACCTTACATTGAACCTGTCCACATCAAGAAGTACGCTGGAAAACGCGTAAGAATCAACCCCATTATTCTAAGTTTCGATTTTTCCGCAAGATTTTATCTGGGGTGTGTTGGTTTTCGCTCACTTTGCAAAATCTGCAGGTGGGTATTGATGCGTATTCATGGCTTCACAAAGGGGGTGAGTAATGAGTAATGAATTGTGAATGATTTTCAATTTTGGGGTAACTAATGGTGAGAAGTTGAAGTTGGCATTTTGATTTTTCAGCTTATTCGTGTAGTATGGAGCTTTGTCTGGATTCTAATAGTGAAAGGAAGTTGCGGTACATTGACTATTTTATGCATAGAGTGAATTTGCTTCGCTTCTATAAAATAACTCCAGTTGTGGTTTTTGATGGTTGCAATGTTCCTTGCAAGGCCGCAACTGAGGAAGAGAGAAACAGGCATGTTTTTTTTTTTTTTTTTTGTTTATTTGTTTTAATAAGTCTCAGGCTTTAAATCAAATTTTCGATCTTTTTTACTCCTAGTACTTGTCCTTTTGATGAAGTGAATCTTGTTTCTCAGTGCGTGATTTGATTGTTTTAGGAAAAGAAGGGCTAATCGTGAATTGGCAATGGCGAAGCTCAAAGAAGGGAATGTTGGTGCCGCTTCAGAGCTCTTCCAGGTAGTAGCATTTCTCAGATTTGAAAAAAAAAACAAAGAGTTCTTTTTGGAGGACATTGCTGATTACTACAAGGATTTGTCTTTAACATGTTACCGCATGCTGTCTTAATCAGATGATTGTGGAGTTTTATTGGAGTAGTCTTGGCTTGTTGAAAGTGGAAAAAAAAATGAAAAATCAAGCAATGTACACTGCTAGCAATTAATCTAAGGACAAAACTTAGATGCAATTCTTTATGTGCTTTTGGTGCTGTTCTCTAATAGCTCAGGAACCTATGCTGACCTTTAATGTAAACACTTGTTATTTGGGTTATCGATGTAAAACTCCAACTCAGGAACCTATGCTGACCTTTAATGTAAACACTTATTATTTGGGTTATCGATGTAAAACTCCAATTTTTAGTTGGAGAACAGCACCAAAAACACCCAAGAACTGCATCTACGTTTTGTCCTTTATCATTATTGTAACGAAATATTTGTCTTTCATTTTCCTATATGCTGATGTTTATGCCAATGAGGCAAAACAATTCAAGGTTTCCTTTCTTTTGTGTGCAGAGAGCAGTGAATATTACTCCCGTTATGGCACATAAGCTAATTCAGGTATGCTGTGAACATTTCTATTGTACAAGCTTGTGAGTTGTAACTGGTAGTACTGAAAATACCCCCACCATACCTCCGTTCCCCTTATCACAAACTTTGTGGAATACTATTGTTACTCCAAAACAGTGACCTTTAGTTAATCTAGACTCTAGGGTAATTTCATCATCTAATTACCTTGCAGACCCTAAAATCAGAGAAGATTGAGTTTGTTGTAGCTCCATATGAAGCAGATGCTCAGTTAGCGTACATGTCTCAGCTTGGAGCAGAAAATGGTGGAGTTGCAGCGGTGATCACAGAAGATAGTGATCTAATAGCATATGGCTGTCCAGCTGTAAGAACTCCTCCAATACTGTGATATTGTGCGTGGAGGTTTACTGCTTTTTTGATATCTTGATTTATTTACTGTTTCACTATTCAGTTTCATAGAAGTCATGCATTTTGGATTGTAATTCGCAGTGGTTTTGAACAGATTGTTTTTAAGATGGACCGTCAAGGGAATGGTGAAAGAATTGAGTTAGAAAAAGTGTTTTCTGCTGAGTCTGGTAGACCTTCATTTCGGAGTTTCAATATGAAACTCCTCACAGGTAAATTTTGTTGTTTGTGGATTTCAGTAGTATGTGCTCACATGCGCATTTCTTGAAATGATCAAGGTTGCCCTGTAACCTATGATGAGCATACATGGATGTGCCTTCATATAACTGCTATATATCCCTAGAGCTCTTGATACATAAATGTCTTATCAAACAGGAAACAAAGAAAGAAAATAAACTAGGAACTTGCCTAAAAGAAAGACCTTTTTCTTAATCTGTGTGCTTTGACCTGTTGGATACATTAACCTGAGATGACTAGTAATTTAGGATAAATTCAGAAGATTCTACTAATTTCCAAAGAGATCTTTGTTGTTTGTGTCAGAGAAAAGAAATCTCATGCTTTTAGGTTTATGACAGGCTAAAAAGTGCCTTTTGTTTCCCCTCTCCAGGTATGTGCGTCTTAGCTGGCTGTGATTTTCTTCCATCTGTTCCTGGAATTGGTATTGCTCGAGCTCATGCTTTAGTTTCCAAGTATCGGAATCTAGATCGTGTAAGTTTGTTCTCATCTGCTAAAAAACATTAGGGTTGATTGCTTGTTAATGGAATTTGAAAATAAATCTATAGAGACCAAGTATTTTAGAATTTTAGAAGCTCTTCTGTCCCCTATTATTACTGGCTTGATATGATCATGAGGACATCTCAATTGGATTGCTCATATGAAATGTTTACATTGTTCCTTACATTTTCTATTTGCTTCATAGAAGGATATTTCCCTTTCCCTTCATGCCAATTGCCAAGTATCCAAATTTTCAAATGTCTATCCTGAATTCATAATTAAACCAAAGAGATTATAGGATCTTTTCTCATAGTACTTCCACTGATGATGTATACAAGAAAACATTAAATGGCTATTTCCACATAGGTTTTCAATCTGATTTACTGAGATCCAACTGTGAGAGGCTCTTGACACTTTGTAAAAAGCTGCATTTTCGAGCTTCTTTTTAGATACGTAATTGGTTCTACTGTATGAAACCATAAAGTTAAATATTCCACCTGACATACAAATATAGTTAAAGTGGTTACTGATATAGCCTCATAGAGATAGCTGAATTAAGGTTCATATTCAGTTTCATTATGACTAATATATCAGTTCTTTTAACAGATCTTGTCTGTTCTTAAGATCGAGAAAGGTGACCAAATGCCTGAAGATTATGCCAAATCCTTTCAAGAGGCTATTGCGGTTTTTGAGCATGCTCAAATGTGCCTATACTATAACTATTTCTTAATTTTAGTACGATTATTTGCTAATCTTCAGGAATGACTATATTTACTTCTGGAATATCTTTGTAGATATGATGTCAATTCTAAAAAGCTCAAGCACATGAATTCTCTTCCAGAAAATTTTCTCGGGTCACTGGATGGAAAATTTGATTTCCTGGGACCGTATCCTTTATCATGTCTTCATTTTTCTTAACGTGTCCATCCAGCATTTTTTTCCTGCTTGTTACTGATATTGCTGTCTGGTATCATTTTGGAAGTTACTTGGATTTGTACAAATATTTAGCTGAGAATTCTGAATGTATTCCACTATGCTAGCTTTTTAGCACATCTAAGAGAATATATGGTGAATTTTAACATGCATGCTTGTTGATCATCATTATTCCTTGACCAAGTCCAAATGCAATTAGAGAAATTCCTCCATCAATAGTCACAGCAATAGCTGAAGGAAACTTGAATCCGTCAACTAAGAAAGCCTTTGATAATTCTGAATGTTCTAGATTTCCTCTACAGCCCATTGATCTCCAAAGCATTGATCAAGTTCGGAAAGCTGAAGTTCCTGCACCATCTAGACAGGGGAGTAGCTTTTCAATCATCACCTCTCATTACACCAGAGAAAATAGTGCAGGCAAGTGATATAAATTGGAGATGTTTACAACTTTTGTAAATACATTTCTAAGTATATGCATATTTTTGCTAGCATGGTTTATACGTTTAGTTATTAGCACTTAGCATGTCATATAACACTTTCTTTCTCGGCAGTGACAAGGCTTTCAGATAAAGATAAGTATTCCAATGAAGCATTAGCACTTCATAAACTAATCATGCCATTGGGGAAAAATGGAACAGAGGAAAATACTATTATATCTAATTTCACTCCTTTGAAGTTTCCTGACAACAATCCATTCAGGATAAGAAAAAATGAGGGAACATATCAGACAAAGGACACTGTACAAAAAGTTTCTTTTGCCAGCAACATGGGATATACCGACTTATGCATGTCTTTAGATGACTTTGAAGAAAAGGGGTCTGAGAATCTCTCAAGGAAGAGGAAATTTCAGAACATTTGCTCAGATAAAGTTGAAGCCACTGATGAACTGTTTTCAGGAGTGACTGAAGTAGAAAAATCTGATATTCCATGCATGGCTGTGGAATCCCCTGAAAGTATAAATTCTGATCAGACTAAGAAAATTGCCGATTTGAAAGGAAGAAGTGAAAGTAATAAGCAATCCAAGAGAAGCAACAGCAAGAAAACGGGGAGTAACAACATAACTCTTTTGAGTTTCTTTTCTAGAGTGTAATCATCAAATATGTACATGTCCATATTTTTTTGTGGCAGCAATTTTGAGTTTATTTCTTAGAGTTTAATTTTGATAACATTATTGATTAGAAATTACATTAGATATGAATTTTAAATTAAGGATCTTGTTGTCCAATGTCTTAAGGATATTAATTAAGAAACGAAAAAAAAAATTATTTATGGTAAAAATCATAAAATATGCATACGATCATAGATAGTATAATTTTTCGCTTTCCAATAAAAACGCTTTTACTTAAGTTTTTTTAACTAATGTCTTGAAGACACCGATTAGAACTTATCTTAAATTAATTGCAAATTTTTTTTAAGTAATTAGCATCTAGCAGACGCTTTCTTTAATCTACTTATTTATTGGCGTTTGTATTTAGTAGAATTGACCTGGACGGTCTGTAAAAAAATTGATCTGGAAGTAAGAGTTTTTAATTCAAGTGAATAGAATATTTCAGATGCGATTAGTAAAATATTTAAACACTTCCATATTTATGCTTCAAAGTAATTTTACGTATGGGTGTTTCTGTGCAACTTGTACTTAACTATGTAAGTTTCGATACATGGGTATCTCTTATACCCATCTATATTAATACTGTTTTTTAGCAGTTAAAAAAAAGTAATTTTACGTATAAAAAAATAATTATTTTACATTCAAATTCAAAATATCATTTATAAAAGGTTTGTCCTGATCGTGATGAATTTCTAAGATTCAACTTACTTAAACTTCTATCTAGAAAAAAAAATATCATTCATAGATGCAATTTTAAATTATTTTTATCATGACAACTTCTTTGGTTAGCAATTCTGAAATGAAACCAACCGTTCGGCATTGTTTCGGCCACTTAAGTGATACAGCTTATCAACAGAATACTGCTTAGTATGGATAGACATCACATTAATAGAGTTAAAGTTTATCGAGTTAATTTTCAGCTATTTTATTTATCCAAATAAGTTTTTTTTTTTTTTTTATCGGAGTCTTATTTTAATTTTCTAATCAACATATCCAGGCATATTTTAAAGGAAAATTATATAAATAAGCAAAAACATTGAACAATATGGTACTATCAGAAAAAGTAAATTGTTGCCATAAAAGATCATTTTATTCTAAGACTTGCATTAATCAAGTCACATGATTACAGTTACAGAAGCACTCTTAACTCAACCAAAACCACTAAAACATGATTATCAGAAGCAACTAGAAGCTTAGAAAATAGATGTTCAGCCCAGCTATTAGTACTTCTTTTTGGCAATGAGTTGCTTGAACCAGTATGCTGACATCTTAGGGTATCTCTTGAGGGTTTTGAAATCAACATAGACAATGCCAAACCTTGATGTGTAACCCAACCTCCATTCGAAGTTATCCAGCAATGACCATGCAAAGTATCCAACCACATTTGCTCCATCATCAACTGCCTTCTTTAGTTGAGTCAAATAGCCTTTGTAATAGTTTATCCTTGTGGTGTCATGCAAACCCTTGGGAAGAGTCACGTTACCCGGATCATCCATGCCTACATGTCATAAAATGTCACATGACATTGAAACAACAGAATACTAATGTCACCAAGCCAAAAAAAGGACAAAGCAAGAAATTGATATATAATGTTACCATTTTCGGATAAGATCACAGTTGGGTTTCCATAACGTTCCTTTATGTACATCAATGATTTGTACATGCCCCATGGTACGTTGTAAAGCCAATAAGAATAAGCCTGTAGAAATTCAACTTAAAAATTAGTCAATGCATGGTTGGTGCACTTGTATCTTTAAAATGAATATCTGTTACTAAGTTAAAACTTACCCTTGGACCAATAGGCACTCCATTCTTTGCATCTTCAATGTTCATATAAACCAAACCAAAAGAGAGTGAGTTATGGAAATGCATAGAAAAATTTCAATCAATGGTTAAAGAAAGCGTTGTCTTACAAGCAAATCCAGCATTCCAGTCCATTTGATAGCCTGGGACTTTAGGTTTTGCTTGATGAGGATCATACATGTAGTACGTAGTATATTGGTTGATTCCCACAAAATCAATCGAACCCTTCACGATTTTAACTTCTTCACTAGTGAATTTGGGGAGTCTATTCCCAACAATATTTTGAATGGTTCTTGGATACTCTCCATAAACAAGGGGATGAATGAACCTGGTCAATTTTAGCACTATTATTGTTATCAAGTGTGTGAAAGTCTTCACGGGCTAATTCACATTCATAGATAAATACTTGAACATGCAATATAGGATCACAATAAACAAATAAATTAATTTTTATGCACTATCAGTGTAACAATTTTTACACAGTCAACTAATTAGAAATTATGCTAATTATGATTTTTAAACTAGTCATTGTAAGTCAACAAACTTATCATACATTGTGATTTTTGATTGGTTGAAAGTGTAAAAACCCTGTTTACTGTCACTGCATATACTATTTTCTTAAAAACAAATGTTAAAGATGTTTACCATCCAACATGAAAGTCTCTGGCTCTTTGAGCTGCTAAATTGTCAGCCTTTGATCTTGTCAGAGGCTCATACCAAACAAAATCCAAGAGGATCCCGATCCTTCCCTTTTGCTTTTCCTAAAAAACAAGTACATTCATCACTACATAATAATATTTTAGCATCTTAAGTAAGTCCATTAAACAAAAGGACTAGATATACAAATATTACTTGATACTTCTCTCGGTATCTTTGAACAGCAGCTGCATGTGACAATATCAAATTGTGGGCAACAATGTAAGGCTCAGTGCCTGAGTTGCCAGCTGTACAATTCCCATATTCTTTTGAGCACCTTCCAGGGGCAAAGAAACCATTATCATAGCCAAGAGCAGCCACCACACGAGGTTCATTAAACGTCATCCAATTCTTAACTCTATCTCCAAAAGTCTTGAAACAAAATTCTGCATAATCTGCAAAATCTTTCCTGTACAATTTAAGCATTCACATTAGTTATGCGGAATTGCAATATAAGCATGTTAACATATACTTATCTTCAAACTTCAAATATTAATCTGAGAACACATGTATTCAAAAGATCAATAATCCATTTTTGCTCTTGTATATATATTGGTACTTACACAACTTGGCGGCTCAATAATCCGTTGTACCTCTCCTCAAGTGCTAAAGGAAGATCATAATGGTAAAGATTTGCATATGGAGTAATACCTGCAATAGTTTCACACAATCAATGAGGAACAAATGAACAATAACAATAAGTTATTAACACTACATTTCAAATTTTATGCATGCTACAATGTAAGTTACCTTTTTCTAGCAAGTAATTGATCAGCCTATTGTAGTATGCTACACCTTTCCAATTTACTTGGCCAGTTCCATCTGCAGTAGTGGTGAAACTCATGAGTTATTAAGGGAATTTAGCAATTTGATCAAGTTATTATGACCAAATATGTAAAACAAATACTGTTAAATTACTTGGAAAAATTCTGGACCACGAGATTGAGAACCGGTAGGCATCAAAATTCAAGCTGGCCATGAGATCTATATCTTCCTGTCAAATTAAACATACTTTAGTTCACATAGTTTATTCCAGCAGAGAAGAACAAGAGGTACAATTCAATCACAATACATAATGAACATTTACAATATAATCAAATGTACTTTATCTGACTTTAATTGACACTCTTAATTTTCAGTCTAAAACTTTACAAGAAAAGAATTTTTACAGAAAAGAAAATAATAAACTTGACAAATAATGTAAGTGAAAAATATAAAAAGTGTAGTGAACACAATACAGGCATGGTGGGTAAAAGGTGTAAAAAAATTAAAATGTAAAATTTTGAAGGTGCAAGATATTCATTGTAGGTACTTTTTTGTGGGGACAAAAGAAGCCCACATAGTTCTGATAAAAACGTGAACTGGTAGGTAAGACATGTTAACTTGGGCCGACAATGTTTAAAGCTGTAAGATAGAAGATATTTTCACAGATTGGGGTCCAATTGAAAAAGAACTATATACTAGTTTTTGGATCTATCAATCTTTTTTTATTAATTGGATCATTAAAATTTCTGAATATGATAGACGAAATTGAGATATATTGGGAATGTGAACATTCATAGATACATTTTACTAGAGTTTTCAGTTCTGATATAAAATTCAACTTTTTTTTTTTTAGTTTTAAAATTCAACTTCATGTAGATATTGAAAAGAAATCAGTATGTTAAAAATCTCCAAAGAGCGAATATTAAACAAACCTTCATATTTCAAAAATCAAAGCCACTTACTTTGTAGCGATGGTACTGATCAACAGAAACTTCTCCCGTGCCATTATTTGCAACAATCCCTGTTTTGTATTGAAACAAACAATATTTCATATTAAAAAAATTCCTAATTTGAGCTCAACATTAAGCTGAGGGTATAAAAAAAAATGGCTATTTTTTTTTGGTTTATCAAAACTCCTATCGTACATGAGAGAGATCTGTTATAAATGAATAATTATTTTATGCCATGTTTATAATTTGTATAACATTTTTTATTTTTTTATACAAGTAAACATACATGCACAGATAACATTTTTAGGTTAACTACAGAAATCTCTCTCTCTCTCTCTCTCTCTCTATATATATATATACATATATATATAAGTATATTTAATTTTATAATAATTACTTTAAAATTATATTTGGTATAAATTGATTGATAATACAAGGTTTTTTACATTGATAATACATCAAAATTCAACTCTTTATATTACATCAATTGTTTAATTTCATATTTTTTTTCTTTGAATCTTTTTATTATATTTTAAAAAAATAATGTTTTTATTATATATAAAGTAGAAATTTCCTACGCAAAATTTACAAATGCATTTATTCAACAATTAATCTCTTTCAACAACCGGAAAAAGGTATTTTATGGAAAACTAACTAGTTTGGAAAGTACTGAAACGGCAAGTGTCTCATCTCATCTGATTTTTTCACTCAAACATACAACAAATAATAAATATATACTTAAATATACATATCCAACAAATACATACATAAACATACATACTTGTTTTACGGTGTAAATTTAGATTGGAGGACTCAAATACATGTGGTTTTTCAATTTTTTCTTTCAAAACAAGTTAAGAATTTGGATCCCTTAACCCAAATTCTTAACTTTTTTTTCTTTAAGAAAAAAATATTTTTTAAAAGATAATAAAATAATATAAATAAAAATAATTATTTCAAAATAATAAAATTAAAGAATATAAATAAGATAAATTAATTCTAAGTAATATTTTTACATGTGTATTTACACATAATAATAATAATAATAATAAAAAGAAGAAAAATTGTTGTTTTTCTTTTATGCTATTTTTAAAGATTTTTATTAAATATATAATATAAAAATTATAATCTAATATAAATTAATATTTATATTTATTTAAGTTATCATACAATTTTTTTATTGTCATAATCTTACTTAAATAACTTGTAAAATTAACACAATTCAATTTTTATTTAAGTACTTAAATAATTTGCTGTTCTCATTGTCTTCCACGTTCTAGTTAAACAATTTAATTTTTTTATTTACTATTTGTTATTAATGTATTTAAGTTTGTTGCAATTTATATGTTTTATTTATATAAATCACTCTATATAAATAAATTAGAAAAAATTATCTAAGAGTATTTTTAGAAAGAATTTTTTAACGAGATTGTTTTTAACTATTTTTCTTTAATAAAGTATTTTTAGAAATTTTCTTAATTTCTTATTTTCTTTGATATATTATTTCATTTTTATTTCCATTCTCTTTTTAAATAAGTCATTAATAATTAAAAATAATTTTATATCACAATATGAAATACTTTTCATAAATATAAAAAATAATTTATTTTATAATATTTTTTATCTCACACTTTAATTATATTATAATTTTATAATAAAAATACTTATGTATTATAATTTTAGTTATATAAAATAAATAATTATTATATGCAAATACACATATTAAAATACTATTTAGAATTATATTATTTTTATTTTTATTCTCTAATTTTATTGTTTTAAATTATTTTATTTTATTTATTATTTTATTATATTTAAAAAATTGTTTTTCCTTTAAAAAAACACCAAAAAAGAAAAAAAGTTAAGAATTCAGGATTCGAATTTTTAACTTAATTTTAAAATTTTCAAAAATCACAGTGTAGATCCTTTACACTGTGAATAATATATATATATATATATATGTATATATTTGTTATTTGTTATATGTTTGTGCTAAAACATCCATCTCATCGCATTCGCATCTTGCTTTTCACCAGAAAAACTGTACGTGTAAGACGTGAATGCTCCAACACAGCACAGCATGAACGCCAAATTATACGTTTCTCACATCAGGACAAGGCACCACACCACCAAATTCTTATATACAATAAGAGAGAAAATAGTTATGAGAAGTAAATAAAATATTTGACCATTCTCATAATCAATTATTTTCTTCCAAAAACAAAATGTCATTTTTTATGAGGAAAGGTGTATGTATTTACTTTAATCAGAAATTGCAGCTATAATAAGTTTGATGACTTTAATAAAATTATTTTAAAAATTACATTAATAATGATTTGATTGTGATTAAATAATAATGTAAAAGTATTATTTTACATTATTAATATATAGTCATTAAACTTTTTTTACGGTAAACAATCAAAATTGAAATTAATTGAAACGAAAGATCAAAATATTTGTCAAGGACGACACGAAATGCATTATTTTATTTTTATGGTTAGAAGATCTATGATGAAAGAACCTGAAACTGAACATATAAATGAATAATTAAAAAATAAAATAATTGAACTGAGAATGTTGACGAACCGGGTTTTTTTATGAAGACGTCCCAAATGCTTGGGCCGCGACCGTCTTTGTGGGCCATACCCTCCACTTGGTACGCAGACGTCGCCGTTCCGAATAAGAAGCCTTTCGGAAAAGTGTCTCTGCTCAAACCCCCGGTGTCAAAACGCACCGTTTCGGGTTCCGCGGCCGCATCTGCACCCGCGGCACACCGGATCACTGACCCCCCAGCGATCAACAAGGTAAAAAAGAAACATAACGGAGTCAGAGACACCATGTTGGTGTTCACACAACACACAACTCACAACACAGTGAGTGAATGAGTGAAGAGTGAAGAGTGAAGTGTTTTATTTTTCACTAACACGTACGCGGACACTAACTGACACTGTTACTTTGTTTTTGTGAGGAGAAGAGATAAAATAATGTCACTCATCACATCAGTGAGTTCCATTTATAGGCCACGTTTGTGGACAGTGGCTGTTTTGAATGCCCATAACAAGATAAAATTGGAAATTAAATTGTATGTCTCTTTGGCAATATATCAATATCTATGGGGCCATGGGTGGGGCATGCACATGTACCTCTATGACTATCCACCATGGTGCTCTATTCATTTGTTCCCTTTTTCAACCATGCCAAAAGTAAACATGTGAAATGGAATTTATGTATTACATGGGTGTGTTTAGCTATGTAAAGGAGAATTGAAAATAATATTTAAATTAAAATAGAAAAAAAATGTCGAGATCGACACTATTTTTTTAAAAAAATTTCTTCATGAATAATGTTTCCTTTCCCACACCAAATAAAGTTTAAATAAACTTTTTTTTAATCACCCAATATTAATGATTAGTTTATTAGTGAAAAAATTTAAACTCATTTTTTTCCTTTTTTCTTCAACCTGAATTTTATAAATCCTTCTATTCTACATTAACATGTCAATACGGCTTTCATATCTAGATAAAGGCATAAAGCATGATATGGCAGTTCCGCAATCCATACCTCAAACTTTACGTGTTATAAAAACAAACAAATTAAGTGACAACTAATACGAGGACGAATTTTGCTATATATCATTCGAATCAATATAAAATACACCAAGCTTATAAGTGAGCTTTTCAGGCAAATTGATCATACTTCCTTATTACATTTCATTAATTTATGTTGATAGCACATTTTAATTTATTAATAACTTCTTTTATTAGTTTAAAAAGTTTGTTTGACCAGTAAATAAGTTTTTTTTAGTAATTTTAGGAGTTTTTAAACGTTATTTGAAGTAAAATGTCAGTTTTTAACTTTTTTATTTTATTTCCTTTTTATCCTTAATATATTCATCAATTTATATGATTATCATTTTTAAATAAATTGTGATTTTATTATTTTTCTGACTTTTACATTATACAACTATGTTAAGAATTATTTCAATAACTAATTCTATTAAACACTTATAAATTAATAATTTAAGTTTTTAACTACAAGATAGGGATGACTTGGTTGTGTGGGCTAGTCCATCCCATCTTTGGTAAGCAAAAAATGAGATGGGACAAGCTGGTTCGTTTAATTAGGGCAAACTAGACACCTTGACTCGTCCTATTTATGGGTGGGGTGGTGGCCCATATTTTTTTATAAAAATAAAAAAATTTAAATTATATTAAAATTACTAGATTACATTTAAAAAAAATCAATTTTCAAAGCATAAATTTTAAAAGAAAAAAAATGAATACATATTTTAACGAGTGACCGGATATCTTGACAAATAAAGTAGTTAGTAAGATGTAAAATATAAAAGAGAAAGAGAAGTGATTATTATAATACAATAAATATATCAAAAGATACATTAATCCAATGACAATAAGTTATAATTTCAAGTTTCATGTTAATATTAACGCGAAAAGTAAAAAAAAAAAAAAGGAAAATTCAGGCTATATTAATATTAATATAGTTAGAATACAATGATTTGAATACAATATAATTGTGTTCATACAAAATTGTTGTATAGAAGCAAAGTGTTCTATGACATGGAAACAATATTAGAAGAGTAGCAACTTTTATATATGACTTACTGGATGTAACAAAAAAACTAAGATCCCAATGTTTGTAAATTGAATGACTATATTGTACATAGAAAAAAAGGAACATAATTTATCTAAAAATCTATTCCAGAACAATAGAAAGTGTATATAATAGACAAATTATTTTAGTTCATTTGTCATATATATTTGAACATAATTAGTTGTTAATTTTAAGTTGTCAATTCATTTAACAACTAATTATAATAATGAGAGAGTCAAGGAATATAATATATACATATATTTATTTATTTTTAAAAGAATAAATAGAGGTGGACCTATGAGTTAATCCGTCCCAACTCTCTTGAGGGGCATCAAGTTAACAGGTTAAATAGAACAAACTAAAGCAGATTGATAAACTGAAGTCTTCATCTCATCCCACACCAAATTTATGACGAATAGACAGATCAATTTACTTAATTCGTCTTACATTATCATTTATACTACTAGCTAATTTTTTATTTTAAATAGTTTTTTTAAACTTTAATCTAACTTTCTAACCAATTTTTTTAATCTACTTTTAATAAATGAAATCACAGTAGTAAAAAAGAATCAATAGGGAAAAGACCTTAAATCACGGAAGACAAAATCATTATAGATTGATACTTCATATAGAAACATGAAAGATAAAAAAAGGTTTCTTATAATTTATAAGAATATCTTTTGTTTACCGGTGCATCAAAAGACTAAAATTATGTATATATCATGTATCTAAAACAATGATTGAGATTGCAGTGTAAAGAAGCTTTTGAAAATTATATTTCGGTCCCTCTGTATTCCCTACCATCAGCTCACAACCAATCCCTTTACAAATATCAGTTTCTTGTATCTTTACATTTGAATATGAAGAGGATTTTAGTTTTCACTCAATGTTTTTTCGGTTTGAATTGAAGGACGTGAAGCTCTTTCCAACTCTCACACTAACACAATTGATGGGCTAGATTTGAGTATTTTGATTACTAAGACCATTAGAACATTTTGATCGACAAGGGCCCCTAAAAGTATTATACTCTATCAGGGACAAGGATTAACTTGCAAATAAAAATAATAAGTGTGTGCTTTGTTTTAGCGTTCACACACCTTCCAAACCAGTTGAACGTGGTTTCATTGGCAATTAACAGAGAGCTTTAAACGAAAAACAAATATATTGGTAGGAGACAGATATTAGAACCGTTTAATTCTAAAGAGAGAAAGTATCTCATCCAATCACATGTTTTTTTTATATAAAAAATTATCATGAAATTAGTTTAGTTCTAGATTTATTGCATTCAATTTAGTGATAATTGTGGGATCAGTTGAGATGAGTTTATTTGTATCTTTACTACCAAAATTTAGATTGAATCATTTGGAAGAGAACATATATGACAATTATAATTTGAAAATAGATAAAACTTGTTGACATAAGATATTAATCTTAACAATATAAAGTTGCTTCTATGTCTTCCTAACATTTTGATGTGAAAATGGTTACTTACCCACGATCAAAACGCCACACCTGAGTTATAATTAACTATTTACTTATTTTTTAAAAAATAATATAATAGCATAAGGTGCCAATAATAATGTTCACGAATATTTTATCCATCCCTAAATAATATAAAATTAATTATATTATTATTATTATTTTATTTATAAATTTTATTATTCATCATTAATATTACAAAAAAAATACAATTAATTAATATTAAAAATTTATAATTACAATTATTTTAAAATATATATTTTTCTTTTCCATGACAATTATAATAATTGAGATGGAGAGAGTATAAATCAGATTGATGTTATCATTACAATTACTATTCCACGACTACCGTATCGTCTATCGTTGGAGCGTTGACGACTTTGTTTGAACAAATGGACCAGATTTTGGGGCAGAGAAACAGTCACGAGGTTTGTCATTTTGTAATAATTGAAGGGTAAATTCGTCATGTAGCGGGGATAGTGGTACCTATGTTCTACCTCCGCCACTACAAAAACTATACTTGCCATTAAATGTCGGTGACGGCATCGCGGTCCTCGTCCTCTCGCATGCAATTTTATTTGGCTTTTTTTACCATCTGGCATATTGTTGTTTTTTTTTTATCATTATTTAAAGGTAAATTTTAAATAAATTACCGGTAAAAATTGTTATGAAAAAGTCTTCAGAAGTTATAATTCTTATCATTATTTATATTTTTTAAACTAAAATTGCAAAAAATTTCTAACTCAACTTAATATTTTTTTAAAAAAATTGTGATTTTAAAATCATAATAAATTTTGTTTTTATTAAATTGAAATCATAATATTTTTTATGACTTCAATTAAATTTATTTTTTATTTATTATGACTTTAAAGTTATATGTACTTTTTTTCTTTACCACCTTAAAGTAATATGTTTTCGTTTTTACATTTTTTAATTTTAATATTTTTTTCGTTTATATTTTTTATAAAAAAAAACATGTTACGAATAAGACTTTCAAGTTGCACGTG
>PYAF01000591.1:635800-668146 GCA_007407185.1 Glycine tomentella
CATTTGATAATTTATTTGAAATTTATCCATATGATAATAAAAATAAAAATATCTCAAGATGATAAAAAAAACCCATTTTATTTCCTACACTAAAAAGTTTATCAGAATAAATAATAAATTCTTAGATTAGAAAAAGGTTGCCAAATGGCTAGTCTTAGCAAAAGTGCTAATTTATTGAAGGTAATATATCCTTTTATTATCAGGAGTAACTGTTAGATTAATTTGATTTTTCTTTATTTTTTAATATGTAATAGAATAAATAGTCTATATAATGGTGTAAAGGATTTTCATACTTTTATCTAATAACAATTGGATAAGTCTTTGTTCAATTAGAATTATAGAAAGAGAAAAATAAAGGCAAAATAAATTTAAAAACACATCATTCCATCATTTGACAAAGTGTCAAGAAAGAAACCCAAAAAACGCAAATGGAGCCCCCTATGTTTATAATCCACCAATTTTTGAACAAAATGAAGAAAAAGTTGCTTTTATAATTTATTTTATTAATATATATATATATATATATATCTTCTATTTTTCACAGAACTAAATAAGATGAAAGAAAACTTTTATCCTTTCCCCCCTACCAAACAACTTTAAAGTCATATCTTTTAACTCATTTTCTTTCATTTTTATTCTTTTCCAAATCAAACAAAGTATAAAAGTCATACCGATGTTGATTTATAATTTACTGATAATATAATTCTTTTATACTAACGACAAATAGAAATCAAATTATGTTGAATAATATAATTCTATGTATTTTTTATAAAAAAAATTGATAAAAAATGCTTACACAACTTCAGTAAAATAAACTTGATAAACATATATAGATAGTTTTAAGAATATTATTCGAGTTTTGTACGTGCTACTACATGCTTTTATCTTCTAATTTGATTCTTTATTTTGCTAATTATTTATATAGTTGTGAGTCAAGACTCGTCACTCAAAGTCCATCCTTTGAAGGAAATACAGAATAAGAAGGGAATATAATGAGACATGTTTATCACAACGCTCAGTGTGATGTTTTCCTTTTCAATACTCAATTAAGGTAGAATTTGGTTTACGGATACAAAACAACAGAATGAAGTGGTTTATTTTATTTAATTTGGATTTTTTTCACCCTTTAATTAATTATAAAACAAAATTCACTTGTATAATTTCATGCATAAGATGCAGGGGAAATGTGCTATTTTCATATAATACTTCTCTATTTCACTCCTATTATATATGAGAATAATATAGGTTTTTTAGCTATATGGAGTGTTGCATTTTTCTCTCTCTTTTTTTTGGTAAACTTATTTCTTTTCAATTTCTCTCAAATCAAATACCCATAAAATTCATTCTATCTCGCACTTATTAGTTATTTCCATTCATTCATTCTATTTTTTTTCTTCTTCTTATTTTCATCCACTTTATTAACTTCTCTTCTCCTAAATATAGATCCCTCAAACTTGTCACTTGCTAGGTATGTGATCATGTAACCCAAATTTGGTTCTTCCCACTTGATCTTGCGGGTAGGCTCAAAAGCAGATGGTGACTCATAGAGCCCACATCCCCACGAGGTGTTGAAAATAACGCAAAATATCTTCTCAATCTCAATGTATCTTTGTTAGTATGCACATCATATTCAACACAACTCGCCTAGTATGGTCAACAAGTTCAATAAAACCCACTCTTCTCATCATCAAACTTTCTTCAACTTGGATACCTCAAACCTTATTGATAGCTTCAATGTTAAATTGTGGCCAATTATATATCCATAAAATCCTATCCTTTCTCTTCGTTATCGTCACGAAACAGCTCTAACTAGTTCAACGATGCAACTCTACAAGCAATGGCCTCAATTTGAAATTTTGGCTCACTCATTGCGTGTTTCTATTTCTTGTTAAAAGAATTAATTTTAAATCATTTTACCTTTATAAATAGTTTTTTTAAAAAAAAAGATTTTAAGGTACTACAAATTTTTTAAGTGAATCAAATATCTGGAACTAGCAAATATTTTATTGTGTTTTATTACATTAAAGTAGTAACCACATGAAAAGTCACATCATTGTTTAACAATGATATTTGATGAAAAAGACTAAAAATAATGAGAAACATAATTGAGAAATCAAGATTTATCAAAAAATTATTAAAAGACTAAAAGTAAATTTCATCATAAGATAATGAATTAATACAGGATAAAAGATATTGAGGAACTAAAAATAAAAGTAAATTTTTTAAAAAAAATGTGAGATTAAAAACATAATTTATCAAAAAATTACATGTCATTGATGGTAAGACAATTCAAGTAGTTGATGACGACTATTATGATATCACTTAATGATGATACTTGTTGAAAAAGACAAAAAATATTAACAGAAAAAAATTAAGGACTAAGATTAATTAAATTTTTTGTTTAAGGATTAAAAGTGAAAATTTAAAGAAAAAAACTTAAAGGACAATAAACTTGGTATTTTATTTAGTTTTTGAATTCGGTGAGACTAGTTTATTTCCAATTTTAATGTCCCAGAATCTGTTTAATCCTATTGTTGTGTCTTTTATTTTATTTTTTAAAAGGAGATTGTTTTGTCTTTTGTAGATGGTCAGTTATACTTATAATTAGTGTCTTAGTCTTGAGCTTTAGTTATGATAAGTAATTGTGTTATATATTTAAATAGAGTTTTATTATTAATTTATAATAATTTTATCTAATATGAACAGAATTTGTGAAAAATACATTTAGTTTATAAAAAAAATATTTTTTAATTATTGAGCACATAAAACTGACAAAAAATCAATCTAACTTATCTTATAATTTTAAATTTGAATCTTAAATATGTAATTATATTATATATTAAGAGTGAAAACTTTATTGCCTGTAATAATAGGTTTATTCAATTCAAATAAAATTATCTTTCAGTCCAAGACATATATGATCTATAAAAAAAATTAAAGTATTTCTTTCTTTGTTAAAAAATATAGCATTCCTTCCTTAACGACTTGGACAATTTATCCTCTCCCACTAAGGTTAAACTCAATCCTTGTCAATTCTAATATTAATCTATAATAGAAAGCTCAACAAATCAATACATTTAAAAGCAGCAACGAGAAAATGGCTCCAAAATTACCTGCAACACTACTCAGTTATACTTGTAAAAATTTCCTCGTTAAAGACTCAAAAGCTACTATGAGAAAAATAAATAAAATGGCCTCAATTCATACAGCATAGTCAAAGGCCAGAGTCAAAAGTCACGGCCAAACTGATCCTTACAATTTGCAATACGTCCTCTTCCAAAAAAAAAATATTATGATTGGCAAAATGCTGTAAAAAATGGGATGGACTGATTCAACCTATTAAAAATGCTGGGTAGGATAACTTGGTCATTTTTACAAAATGAACTTAAAATGTTAATCTGCTCTGCTTTAACATGCATCAGTCTATCTAAAAAATAAAAAATAAATAAATTAATTAATTTTTTAAAAAATACAAAAAATTATAAAAAATACCAATATGATAATAAAAAAAACACAAAGTTAAATAAAAGTAAATAATTTAAAACTAATGCTAAATAAATGATGTTATGTGATAATTCACAAAATTACACCATTTACAAATGAAATTTATGAATGTAAACTGTCCAAAATGTAATATACTAGTAATGAAAGACTATTTGAAAGTATTATTATCATAAATATTTTAATATTAAAACTTAGAAGTTAATTGGAATACATTAAGAGTGTAAAAAAAATATAAATTAAAAGAATATTACCTATTTCAAAATATATTAAATATATCTATTTAATTTAATATTTAATATTTTAAATAATATTGGCCTAACGGGCTGGCCCGTCCTGCCCCGCGTTTGACCCGCAATTTTGCAGGTTGGGTTAACCCGTTTCACTTTTGATCAGCGGGCTGATATTATTAACGCATCCCATATTTTTTCGTGGACTAAACAGACTAACCCCGCGAACTAGGCTCATTTTACCAACCTTAGAAAATATTCAAAATGACAATTTGTGAAATTTAGACATCACAATTAAACTCAAACTTGCATGTACTTATTTGTAGAGATGGATAGAAAAATCATTATAAACCAAAAACCAATATAAAACTGAACAGAACTACACAATAAAAAGTGTCATACCGTTTGAAAAAAACTTTAACTATTTATTTAAAATCAATTTTACAAACTATACGATTTAAAAAACCGATTCTGCACAACTATTAATTACTGCACCACTTTAACTTCTGTCAATTTTTAATAATTGGTCATTCACGTATACAATTTATTTTCTTCCACGCACAGTAATCAGTAGTCAAACATAATGGATTTCAAGTCATAGACTTTATTACCTATTACAAGATATAGATTTTTGAAATAATAAATAACGTTAAAAGAGGTTTAGAAAGAGAAAAGCATGCATGGTACAATTATTTGCCGAATAGGTAAATGACACTAATCATATGGGACATATACTTTTAATGTGTTATATAATCATGCTGGAAGTTTATATGTTAAGAGTCAATGAACAAATTTAGAAGAATAAAACGTTGATTGATAATAAACATTTGTTAGAGGTTCATAAAGAAAATAGTTGCAAATGAAAATAAACCATGAATCAACATAACACAATGTTGAATAACTTAAAAATAATAAATTATAATAAAAATATTTTATTAGTATGAAATATTAAGATAATAATTATGGACTGAAAAATAAGAATTTATACACAAACTGCAAGCAAACAAATAAAGGGAAGCGCTTTCGTTATCGAAAAAAATAATCCATGAATTATGGATATAAATAATGTGGTTCATATATTTTGTTTCTACATGAATTCAGATATCCATATTATTAATGTCCTGGGTCAAGGTTCAAGGACACAAAAGGAGGCAAGGAGCAATGCAATGTGGAGTTTCTTCAATTTACCTATCTGAATACGCATAATCATTTTAATTTTAGTAATCGTTAGAGGCATGAAATTCTGAAATTTACAGTAAATATTATCCTGTTCTAACATACTCCCCTCTGGACTCGTACGGTTTAACGTTATTTAAGGTCATTTAGTTTTATTAATTTCAAGTAAAAATTATTATTCTTAAAATATTTTTTATTGAAACTTACTATCATGAATAAAATAAAATTTTCAAAAATAAAATTACCATTAAATAAATAATATTTTAAGAAGGATATTAGTAAATAAAAATAAAAATAATTAGATTTATTTTTATTTAAATTCAAGATATAATTTTTTTCCATATATATGAATTCAGATAAAATATGATAACAAGTCCATTTAGTTCAGTTGATAGAATGCAAGACTCTTGACCTTATGATTGTGGATTTGAGTCCTATCGTGGACGCTTTATTTTAAGTGTTTTTTCATTGTTATTTCATTATATACTTTTACAATAATTATCAGCGAGAAATTATTTAGTTATATGGTTATTGACTTATTATTGGGGAAAAACTTTATACACACAGAAAAAGACTAATATATCATTCTTGCTATACGGATTACCCAATCCGATTGAGTTAATAGGTCAATTATGTTAAAAAATAATTAATGTTGATACATATAACATTAAATTTTAATGTATATTTAACACATATATAATTTTATATAATAAATTTTGTAATAATTAATTTTGATCTAATAATTAAAGTATTTTTTTACATATAAAAATCATAGTTTTAAATTAAAATCATAAGTTTAATAAAAATTTGCAGGTCTAATAAAAATTATATTTGTATTTACAGGTTAAATTAAAAAATCTATATGTATTTACAGTGTATTAAACCTGCAAATTTTTTATTAAACTTATGATTTTAATTTAAATTTGTGATTTTTATATGTAAAAAATACTTTAATTATTAGATTAAAATTAATTGTTACAAAATTTATTATATAAAATTATATATGTGTTAAATATATTAAAAATTTAATATTATATGTATCAACGTTAATTATTTTTTAGCATAATTGATCTATTAGTTCAGTTGGTTAGAGCATCGGATTATCCTTGCAAATTTGCGAATCAGTATGAAGCCTGTAATAAAAGTGAGGTTGGTGTATTAGTCTTTTCTGGGTATATAAATTACTTGGTCCAGTTAATGACCCAAAGTGGGTTCCAACGGCCCAAATGCTTCAATAAGTTAAATTGATGAACAAAAAATGCTTACTTATTTTTGGACAAAAGTTCAGATTTTCATAACGCCATTTAAAGTTAGAAAAGAATTGGATTTATATTTAATAAAAACTCACAAAAATACATATAAAGGGGAGAGAAATGAACCCCTAAACGATGCTGACTATACATATTTATTTGTGAAAACTTGATGAGTATATATGAGGGCACTTTAGTATCATTCCACACCATACCTTTGAGAACAAAAGTATATAAAATAAGGATAAGATATCTAAAATTCAAGTTTTGGATTCACAAAAAAAAACATATTAATTATTAATTTATTTTATTAGTTTGTTCAAGTTTTGGGCTCACCAACAAAAATATATATTTGCTATTAGTTTTTTCAAGTAAAAAAGATCACATGTATGAACAAAAACGCATGATACAAAATTTTTTTTCATTTAAAGTAAAAATGCCTCTTTCAAAATATATTCTTTGTTGAACTAAATTACTATACCTTAAAAACAAGACTAAAAGACTTAAGTGAACGACATATATCATAAAATCAATAAGCCCGTGAATGGTATATAAGTTAAACTATTTTTTTCGTTTTTTAAACTTTTAATTGGTTTATTTTAATCCTTTTACTAATAAAAAATTTAATTGGGTTCATTAATTTTCAAAATCATGTCAATAGTCCTTCCGACTATTGACATCATAGTATTTGCGAAATTCAACATATGTCACTTTCACTTGTTGTAGCCAAAATTCTTTCAATCGTTTGTAAGAGTAAGACTGCGTATAATATCTCTTCCTCTTACATGCATAACGTGACAATGAGGTAAATATGTTTTATATTTATTTTTAGTTTATAAGTGACTCAATTTATTGCACCATTTGTGCAATTTTTTTCCACAATGTGCCATCCTTTTAAATTTCAATCAGTGTTGTTAAACTAGATTTTAAAAAGTGTTAATCAATGTTCCATTCTTTCATTCTTACCTAGTAGGGTAAGACTTTTGTAAAAAAAAAAAGTATGATAAGACTTGTGTTGTTAAAATAGATTCAAACTTCAAGCTGATCGAGCCACAGGATATTGAAACCAATGTATAACTGTAGTTTAATTTTGTTTTGTTTATCTTTAGTTTTATTATTGTTTAAAATAATTACAAGCCCTCAAGTTTAATTCTCATGCATAAAATTTATGCTGAACATTTAACAAAACCAATGCAAGTCATTAAACTGGTATTGGTTCATTGGTTTAACCAAACCTTGCTTTGACTTTTGTTCTCAATTATCATAACGAACAAGGCCTTATATTATCTATGGACCTAGGACTCGGCTTTCAACAATGATATTTTGACGTCATAATTTTTCTACACATTATCCTGAATCCTCTTTAAACGAATTAAAAAGGATATAAGGTTAGACGATGTAAAAAGATTATGGCATGATGGGAACATTACTCTTTTCACCTTTAATAGGTGAAAGTATAAACGAGTTGCCATTAACTGCTTTTTTGAATTGTTTTCTTTTGTCACTAAAAAGAAAATTCCGTTTGCGAGTTATAATTTCTTCATCCTGAACTTGTGAGAAGTCACTGTCTTGGAATAATTCGGCTAGCAACAACCTCACCACATTAAGTGTAGACAACAGAAAAATTCAGTGTTCTGGTGAGGAAGTTGACGTTCCATAATGCATAAATTGCCCGTGAAGCACATAACTGTCTCGTGAAACATGCCACCCTAGTAAGTGAACACTGAATACTACTTCCAAGTTCTAAATGTTGTCCCTCAAAAACAATTCACTAGTCCCTATTATGGTGGTCCACCAAAACAAAAATATGACAAATATCAAACACCTCACACTATTGCAATTAACGGGAGCGTATCAAGTGAGATGAGTGTTTGTACAAGGCTGGAAGAGAAAATCTAAACCATATAACCTTACATGGATAGTTTGAATTAAATCACAAAATCATGTGTTTTGTGATCATTAAATAGTTTTTTAATCCTAACTATCCATGTATGATTGTGTGATCATGATTTAATCTCCTCTTACCCTCTCATTATAAACACTCTTCTAACTAGATACACATCCTAGAATTAATAACTGAGAAAAATTACATTCCTAAGCAACACCATAGAGATTCAAATCTACAAAATGTCATGTTTGAGATTCTCTTTTGGCTCAGATTATAGCTATGAGGATAACATTGTTAAATGCATAGGCAGTAGTAACAAACAAAGGAATAACAAAGAAAGAGAGATGGGTGGTTGGAGGTTGTTTGATGAAGAGTGATCAGAGATTTCCGATGAATCCACAGCAAGAGGCATTCCATCACTGTTTAGAGAGCAGGACTGAGGGTAAGAGCCATCAGTGTTCAACATCAAAGCGCGGAGAACCGCAGAAACTGTGTGCATATAAGCTGTCCTATTTTTAGCCAGAAGCCATGTCAAGCCCATAAGCTCACAATCTTTGTTGTGGATCTTGGTGGTCCTGTCTTCTGCTTTGCTTGAATTTGAAGTCTTCTTGTTAAGCTGCGTACAAGCAATATTTCAATGAGAATATCAAAAGAGGTTGCATATGATATGAATGATTACACAAAAGGGGTTTGGTGCATCAAAGCTTCTTAAATAGCATCTTGGTTGGTGTAACATCGACTCATAGATATATGGTTTCAGATTCACATCAAGGCTAATACACTACCTAATCAAGGTTTTTAATAGTGTGGCAATATGCAATTATTAAATTATTTTTAATGAAGCAGCAGTCCTGAATAATATGCTTCAATGCAACAAAAAAACAGTTGCGACACCTAGCTGGAGACTTTAGATGATAATTTAAGATTCTGAAACAATTGCAAGAGCGACAAGGGACATCATTTTTGCAAACTACTAATTATAAATCAGAAACAAGAATGACAAATCCAAACGAAGCCACAAATGATGTTGTCATCTAATCCGCAAAACTGTATGTTATACATTAATATATATGAGAGAAAGAAAAAGAATAAAATTTAAATTCTATGTTAAGGAACCATCATTTATGACTGGGGTAGGCTAATAATAACAGTCAAATTGACAAATTGTATGAGGTCTTTTAACATTTAACAACATGACAATATTCTGTCATAATAAGGAAAACTTGTTTCATATATGACCATATTATTTGAGTCGTTTTCCTACTTAATCCAAAATAGAATAAGCAAAAAGGACTGGTTCTAACTAAACTGTCCTCTTAATACCATGAATGCAAAATTGCAACTTAATTTGAAGTACCAAGATAGCGACATTGCACTTGCTTAACATTTATATTAAAATTTATTCAATAACTTCAAGACATTAGAGTTAATACTGTTTTCCTCTCAAAGTTCTCACATGACAAAAAAAATAGTTACTGCGCTACAAAAGTGTACCGCTAATCAAGTCCACTATTGGTTCTATTCTATCCAAGTTCGTGAACCACACAAGCTTCAAAGGCGCGTGAGGAATTGTGCAAAAGCTTAGAAAACAACTAACATCACAAGTAAAAACAAGCAAGACACAACTTTACCAAGTACCAGACATGAGTGAAGAAGTCAAGAAGATGAAGATGAAACCCAAACCAACCATCTTGATCTTCTTCAATTTTTCAACAAGATCCATCAAGTTCCAAGTCACAATAATGAACTAAGCAAAATGACACCAAATAGAACACCAAAACATGAAAACACACCCTAGAGAAAATAAAATATAGATTTTTTTAACATATAAACACATAAGGAAAACTCACCAAATAGAGGGTATTTAGGCACTTAGAGCACCCTCCAAGACCTGGTAAGCCATTGACATTAGTGCTGCTACTCAAGCAATTCTTCTCCAACCTTCTTACAATTGCATCCCCAACAAGTTCCCCACTTTGGCCAACAGAAAATGAATCAGGGCATGTCAAGTGGTGCAGCCTAATGCCACAGAAGCAATACACCACATCACAAGTCTCATTAGGCTTTGTCAGCTCAACCCCTCTCACTACCAAAGCCTTTCCCAGCTCATTCACACATGTTTCTGAGTCATCTGGGAGCAAAGGCATCATGTCATACGCTGATGTGCCATGGCCATGACCATGAGCATTATTGCTATGGCTATGGCTATGGCCTGCCATGCTTCCTAGTGCAGTGGCAGAATATGCAGAATACAACCATGCTGCAAGCACTGGACAGCACCTGCTGTGGTGGAGCTCCATGTCAGCACCACTTTTGGCACCACTACATGCACTCTTGATTCCATTAAAGAGCTCATCTGAGAGGGTGAGAGGGCACCCTGAGACATCAGATTGTTCTGGGAATGCAGGGATTGCTGTTGCAGGCTTGGATGGGGTTAGCAAAATGGGCTTAAGGATTGTTGTTGTTGCTGAGTCAGGGAGGCACAGGTAGCAAGGGAAGAAGAGGAAAAGGGTCTTCAGGAAAAGTGTCAATGACATGGTGTTAATTTGAGAGATTGAAAGGAGAAGGGAATGGAAGAAGAAAGGTGATGTCTTGTTTCTCTAACCAAAAAGAAGAGGATGTGATGATGTTAGTGTAGGTTATATGGGTAGGAGCTAAAGGGAAAGGCAAAGAAAAATAAAGGGTAAAAAAATGATGGGGTTCTTGTGTATAATATATAAAGATTAAAAAAACAAAGGAAAAAAGAGTGGTGGGGTTGTGGAAAGTTTGGCAGTATGCTACCTCGTTTAGATATTCTAAAGTACTCGCCCTCAGCAAAGTTTAGAGAAGGGTTTAGAATGTAGTATCATGACCAAATCATTCATGCAAGAACTACATTTGATTTAGGTTGTGGTCTTGTAGCTTGTTTTGAATCATGTTATATAATCTAGAATCACGTTAGTTAGTGTTCCAAAATAGGATTTTTCAGGCTTAAATGCAAAGTAGGAGAAAAGTCTAAAGTATGAAATTGTTAATTCATTAAAATTCGTCCAATGGCTTGATCCATTAAGCTCGATCCAAAGAACAACTTTAAGTTCAAATAAGAAATACGAGATGTCTAAAATATGAAATTGCTAAACAATACAATTAATATTATTTTAGGTAAATGTTTACATAAATTAAGTTTGCAAAAATAGCTTAAGCCTTATTTTTTTTAAATTAAGTTTTTAGATAAAATTTTACTTTCAAACATATTTTTAGATAATTAAATATAATCTCAAACTAATTTTACTCTCAAACATTGTTGAAATACTTCTGCTGGAAATTAAATGTAATCACAAAATTAACCTTGTTATGTTATAATTTTATGGTTTTTTTTATTCCAAAACTATTATTTTGTTGTTGTGTGGTGTTTGGATTAGAGTGTATGAAGATCAGTAGGTAAAATGTATTTAATACATGCCATTTTGAGTGCAGAGGGATGGTTAGAGTTTTCACATGATTGGGAGGGTTCTTATTCAATGAGTAACGCAGAAGTGCCCTTATCTTAATTGTTTCCATCAGCAGTTGTTGCAACCTTTATTTTTTCTCTTACTCGTCGCTCCTAAATCCTAATCATGGAAATGAATTATGTATTCACGCTTTTTCTTGTGGGGTGTATAGGGGGCTAGGAGCCTAAGAGGCAAATATTTTCTTTTTATAAGTGAACAACTGATATATTTTCCAAGCCTTGATAGTACTTTATCAATTGTATTATAAGGATAAAGTTAAATGTAGTATTGTATAATTTTAACACGAAGAATTTAGGCTTTCATTATTATAATAAATGCATTTTACGACATTCATTCGAAGACGGTTGCAGCAAACTCATCGTCGTAAGACAAGCGATGACAATTTCGTAAATATTTTCTTATTTACGAAGACGGTTATAGTACAACCGTCTTTGATTAGTTAAAACGAAATCGTTTTCAAACGGAACCGTCTTTGTTTTGTGGTATTCAAAGATGGTTGGTCACAATCGTCTTTGAATTAAACGTGAGCCCTATTGTGTCAAGCTCGTGCTTTCCCTCTCATAAACTTAATTCCAAGCTCGCGACCTAATCCGCTGACCACGTGCACCCTCTCTTAGGCACTCTCAGTGGTTCCGTTTGTCTCTCAGGCACTCTCAGTGGTTCCCTCCGTCTCTCAGGC
This sequence comes from Glycine tomentella, assembly GCA_007407185.1. Lineage (NCBI taxonomy): Eukaryota > Viridiplantae > Streptophyta > Magnoliopsida > Fabales > Fabaceae > Glycine > Glycine tomentella. Next base: position 648,016 of record PYAF01000591.1, read on the forward strand.
ATACTCCCTTGCGATACAACTTCTCCTTCTTCACGTGTTTTGTCTCCTCACTTCGCGTCTTACGCAAAAGCATGTTTGAAATAATCATCGTATTTTGGTTTAGGGGTTTGAGGATTGGAGGGTTGGGATTTTTGTTTTACTTGTGTTTTTGATTGCGTGTTTAGGGTTCAACACCATTATCGTTTCATTCACATTGGGAGTGTTTGTGTTTAACAACCATGTGCTTTCAGAGCAATTCGTCCCTACAATTAAGGGTGCCCTCATTTTGTCTTTAGCTTTGGGTGGGTTCTCTGTATTGTATTTGGTTAATAAATATACCAAAGAATCAGTTCAGGGTGCCCTTATTTAGTAACTCGCAATTTTCAGTCCCAACTTCATGTTCTCTTCCTCGTACATCAAGAAAATATTTAGAATTTACGCTTACTAGTACACACTTGATACATACTATTTACTCAAATTTGCAATTTACTATGAATAGATGCAATGAAATAGAAAATTTGTGATTGGTACAATGTCACTCATTCTGGAGCATATAAGTTAAATGCTCTAGGGTTGGAACACATATATTGAGTTTGAGGTCTCTTAAGGGACTACTCAAGACCAAGGGGGTCAGAAAGAAATCTTAAGAGTACTCCTCTACTTGTAGAGTACTCCTTCCACCCAACTCAGATACTCCTTTACTTTTTCTCCTTCAAATTGTAGTTTTCCCTTTTTCTATTACATATATATTGTAGTTTTTGATAATGGTTATATGTATATAATACTTTTATTTCAGATTGTATCATTTATTTATCTCAATATTCAACATATCAGGTGACACTTTCAACTGAACACATTGTCACATAAAGAGCATTCGTGACTGTGAATTTACTCGTGTAAAAGTTTATATGTAAATTTAGTATATATACTCTTCACATAGCAGTGTATGCATTAACTCTTGTTAGCTAATGTTGCCATTTGGGTTCCTAATGTAACACCTACTTCAAAAACGATGCTACCGATCGAATGCGGACTGAATATAATGCTTAGCCAAACATTTGCTAGATAATTAATCATGATTTGATTGATTGTCAACAATTGCACAATGCTTCAAAATACTAACAAGAGTTATTTGTGCATGTTATGTACATATCCATGCACATTGCACAAAGAAGAAAGAACTCATATTAATAGTTATTTGGAAGCATGGAGTTAGTCAAGATCCTGATGATGCAACTAAACTTGAAATTCATGGAAACACAATAATTACATGGAGAGAATATTGAGTTCCAAGAAAAACTAAAGCATGGCAAGAAAAACATATATATCCTTTAAGAATGAATATACATTGTGGTCGAGTCTGTCAACTAGACACAGGTTTTTATTCATAGTAACTCCATTGCATGTTTAGTTTAATAGCTAAACCACCTTGGCTCATGTCAGACCATACTTGTCAGAACACTTTGATGATGAGATCATGATACTCATTTGCATTCAAAGTCAGTTAACATGCCAAAAGATTTTTTGTTTCTTCTGGCCTGCTAATCCGATTCTTCGTCATCATCTCAATCATTGAATCTTTGAAATCTGCTTTGGATCCAATGAATACATACAAAGAAGATTTTGGCTTAAAACAATCTTTGTAAGCATGTAGAAAAAAAAGACAGGAGTAACAAATACGATTTTAAGTCAAAATCGTCTTTGTATATATACATATGAAGACGGTTTTGGCTTTAAAACCGTCTTTGTAGGCATGTAAAAAAAAGAGTGATCAATGAAGAAGGTTTTGTGTCAAAACCGTCTTTGTATATATATACAAAGATGATTTTGACTAAAAATCGCCTTCGAAAGTATGTTAAAAAAAGGGTTAACAAAGACGGTTTTTACAACTGTTATCGAATGTCATCGTTTTCGATTGCACGTGCAACAAAGACGATTCTACAACCGTCGTCGTAAGTGTAACGACCTAAATTATTCTAGATATTATATTTTTATTTGGGTTAAATTTTAAGAATTGTTAGAAACGACTGTTTTATTTTTATTGAACGGATACTAATAAAATTTTTAAAATGGGTAATTTATAGATATTATAGAACTTGTAAGTAGTCACAGTCCATTGATACATATGTTTAATACATAATAACACTTAACTAATAGAAAACACCATAGCCACACTAGTTAGGGTTGTTATTTATGTACAAAAACCTACAACCAATGTTTTTACTTCAGAAGTTCTCTCCAAAGCTCTCATCTTCGCTTACCAAGTTAATTGGTTCCATAGGTGGTTGAGTATAGGCAGGAGAAAAATGTAGAAATGGGTCATAAGGATTAAAGAGTCCATTAAGTACAGAAATTGGAAAGTGAGTGCCAAAATAAATATATACTCGTATAACAGGGTGCATGGTTATGATATAACAGTTCCTTTCTTCATCGAGGTACCACTCCAGATTTAACGTATCAAGGAATATGATTATCGAGGCCATTTAAAAACATGAAACAAATTTAGTGAGAAATAAAATTTCTCAATAGGCAAAACTAAACCACCAAACCTGTTAGTATGTTAGTAAATCATCAATATAATAAAAAACAATCATAAAATAATTATGAAAATTATATGAATGAATGAAATGAATTTCCTAGGGTGCACATGGCCTCTACATAGCGTACTGTATGTAGCTACACCTCGTACTAGATGTAGAAATTTTGATGCTGTCTTACACTAGTCATGCATGCCATTCCATGTATTTGCACCTGGTCTTTACATCCCGTACTGGATGTAGTCTCAAACTATGTTTCACATATCTCGTACTGGACTTGGAAACACGAAATCAACATATCATTACATCAAAATTCATCCATAAGTAAATATATAGGATATACGGGATGTCAACCCGGTACTCTCGATTATCAATAAGAAAGACTATCCGGGATGTCAACCCGGCCTTCTCAGTCAAAAAGATAATCTATCCGGGATATCGGCCCGACCATTTCAATAGTCAAGAATATAATCTATCCGGGTACCATCCTGACCATCTTAATAGTCAAGAATATAATCTATCCGAGATACCATCATGGTCATCTTAAATATCAAATATATATATATATATATATATATATATATATATATATATAACCAATCCAGGATGCCAACCCGGCCATATCACTCCTCCAAAAGTATAGTCTATTCGGGATGCCAACCCAACCTTATTAGTCATCAAAAATATCATTTATCCGGGATGCCAACCTGGCCTTCTCAATCATTCAAAAATATCATCGATCCGGGATGTCAACCTGGCCTCCTCAATCATTCAAAGTATAATCTATCCGGGATGCCACCCCAGCCTTCTTAATTATTCAAAAATATCATCGATTAGGGATGCCAACCCGACCTCCTCAATCATTCAAAATATAATATCCTATAGATGCCATATTCATGCCTGTTCGAAATGTAAATCATAGTATTCATTCTTATGTGAATGGGAATGAAAAACAAGAGATACTCTTTCTCGAAATATGGACAAATGGAAGTTTAACTCCTAAAGAAGCGCTTTATGAAGCCTCCCCGAATTTGATTGATTTATTTATTCCCAACTAAATCACAAGCTTCTGATAAAAACCGAGCAGTTCTAAATAGATTTGTAATATGAATACCCTTACGCTTTGCAGATATAATCTATCCTGGATGCCAACCCGGCCTTCTCAGTTATTCAAAAATATCATCAATCTAGGATGCCAACCCTGCCTCCTCAATCATTCAAACTATAATCTATTCAGAATGCCAACCCGACCTTCTCAATCATCAAAAAGAGTATGTCCGAGATACCAACCCGGCCATCTTAGTCATCAATAAAAGTCTGTACGGGATACCAACCTGACTTTCTTAGTCATCACTAAGAGTCTGTTCAGGATACCAACCCGACGATTTTGATCCCATTGCATCTATCGCCTTACTACTTCATCCTCAAATTTAATCATTTAAACATGTGAACCATTTATCTACATACCATTCAACCTTTACTTCTACCAAACAGTATTAGAACAAAAATATGATAAAACAACACAAAGATCATCAATTCTCTTCCAAAAATTATCAAATATCATTCCAAATATCAATATTTCAGCCTATAATCATCACCTATCCTATGGTATAAATCAACATTACCACATCGTAAAATAACCTTCACATGACATGAAATTCCAGCCTAAATAATAGTCATAAATCTGCACCTTTAGACATGTAAATTAGTCCAAATAAATTCTTAACTAAAGATTGAAGCCTAGCTTATCTCAAGTGAGTTTTGATTCTTGAAGAGGAATGAAGTAAAGGCTGTCTTCGTTGCGAAAATTCTCTAAGAGATAATGTCTTGAAAGAAGAAAGTGGCTAATGGGTGAAGTGGTAGAAAGAAAGCATGGTTAAAGGAAATAGAAAAACATGGTGCAAGAAACCCGTAGTAGTATGATAGATTTGGAAAGTTGAAGTTTACGTGCAAAATTTTCTTGAATGCCAAGGCTATTTATACTGATTGATTTAGTTAGGATGGAAGGTAATTGGTTAAAAAGAAACTTAGTTAGTAGTTAATTCAGTTCTAAATTGACTAAGTCATTACAAATTAAGAAAATATATAGATTTTCTTTATCTAATCATCATTACTAATATTCCCTTCATTAATGGCATATGTGCACGTAGCTGACACATGGATAACCCTAAAAGATTATTCAAGAAGCTTGGACTTAGCGTGTCTCATTCCCTTTATTTATTGATTTCACCTTGACTCAAATATTCCAAGAATATTTACGTTGCTGAAGCACGTAAAAGGCTAGGAACATTCATGCAACTTTGATTGATCCAAGTTTTGGCTTAATTTTCTAGCCTTTGTGCTAAGGAGTTACCAATTATCAAAAATGTTTCATAGTACATGGTTCGGTCATTGACTACTAGTCCAAAAATTTTCATCCTACTTCGATAATTTAAATCATAAATATAATTCATAATAAAATTTTGAGGATGATAAAGTAAGGGGTTTAGAACCGTCGTTGTTTGCATATATTGTAGTAGTGTTTCATACATTATATGAAGAAAATCTATTACCGGTTGCATGCATCTATTAACACAAAGTTATTCTAATTGATTTAACCCATGATGTTTAGTTTGAGTCCTAGATATATAATTGTTAAAAAAATTAAATACCAAAAAATTGATGTTATGTTACAAAAGGAAAACAAAATTAAAAATACCCTATTTATAATAATTAATAAGCACATAATTTGAGTTTGAAATTAGTCTCATTCTAAGATTTGAAAAATTATCCTCTTATCTCAAATTTTTATATGTAAAAATAAAGAAAACATTTGAAGGAAGTGATTCCAAAACCTAACCTAACTGAATTCTAATGTTAGGATGATCATCGTGAGATTTATTCAGTAACACTTCTATCTATATTTCACTCTATTTCTAAGTTGATAGTAAAGCGATTTGCAAAAAGCAGTACCCGTTCCTGATTCAAAAGCCGAAGCAAATAGTTTTTTTAGAAGAAAAATAAAATAGTTTTCTTTTCTTGCTTAACTAAAGAATTTCAGTTTTCCTTTATTCTTTTATTTTTCCTTATGTGTCTTTGAACGAAGTTGTGGGTTCAGAAGCCTGTCAGGTGGCCAATTGTAATTTTCATTCATAGGTTTAATCTTGCTATGCTTTTTAGTTTTTACAAGAAGACTAGCAATTAGTATTTTGTTTAAATAGTCAAGGTTGGCTGTTTCCTCTTTCACGTTCCTCAAACTTTCATTTTCAGCAGATAGATAATGGGATACCTCTAATCATATTTATCGAAAGTATAACAAGAAGATTCTAGTTGTGAATTTCCATATATTATTTATAAACTTTATAAGGTCGATCTCTTATTTTATTTGTTTTTATTTGCCTTTGTGGCCATTATTTGAAACATCTTATGATACCTGGCTAAAGGTATAATAAGATGGCGAGCAGTAATTTTTCATTAATTACTTGAAAAGGGTAGAGAAATTGTTAACCAGCGACAGTCAAGAAGTTCAGAAACTCCGAGGGACTTTAATTAAAAAATATTACTTGCTTCTAATAATCCCTCATTATATAACCTAGTATAAAATACATAAAATTCTTTGATTTGTGTTACATTGATGCTTATAAGTCACTGCTACATTAAAATTATTTCCATATTTGTATTTGATATATCTATTCAATATTTTAGATAGTTTGGGATAAATATTTTAATTATATGTAAATATGTTTAAATTTGATTTTCATTCTCTAATATATTTTTTAATCTTGACCTTTATAAATTTTACAACTACAGATAGAAATCATTTTAAAATTCCTTAATATGTTATGCTTGATCGAGTTTTTCTATGCATAACTGTGTCTAGAGTCCCCACAAGCTGTAAAATAATATACAAGCTCTGAAACTTTATATAGGAAAGTGTTTTTGACCCTTCTGCATATTTTTATGTTTTGACCCTTCTGAATGTTATCATGATTTTTTAATTTTTCTACTTCCAAAGGATGGATGTAAGATTGTAGGCTATAATCTCTAGTGTACATTAATAATATCAAAATTGAAAATTTAGTGTATAATCTTAATATCTAAGGATCTCTATGCAATAACCTTCATAATGCATAACATTCTAATTAAGGATCTTTATGCAAAAATAAATTCACCAATACTGTTTGTTTTCTCTCTCTCTCTCTCTCTCTCTCTCTCTCTCTCTCGGTCACAAACAATTAGTTTTCTTTAGCAGGCTTTGAGCTCCGAGCTGTTGGAAGAGTAGCACGCTTTGCAGTCTAAAGCTGCTAAGGAAACGAATGGTAGCAAAAGGCTTCACTCTCTTTCTCATAATGAAACTTTTCTTTCATCAACCAGCTAGTGGTTATGTCATGTGAAACCCATTACTGCATATTCAATAAAAACAAAGGGGGACACCTTTATTGCATATTGGATCAAGGTGTCGCAATTAGTAGTAAATAATACACTTTTTCTTCTTCTTCTTCTTCTGTTATCATTTTTTTTTTGTTTTTCTTTTGGGGGGTGAATTATTTTTTCATGGCAACAGCATGGGATTAAGCACTAGTATGTTATGGTCTAAACTACAGTTTTATCTTTCCTTCTAATTCTATATATGAATGATTTATCTCCACTGAGTTGGTAAGTAACATCAACCGTAACAGCGTTAATCTAAAGTTCTTTGCGTAATCTAATTCGTAACCAAAAAAGAAATGAAAGGTACTCAATATGATATCTTCTTAAAAGCTTTTGTTGGGTTCTAAAACAAACCACTCAAGTGGCCATTTCAGCTATATTTGCCATTGTCAAGAGAGTGTGAATGTACCAAAGCCTCATAGCTAAGAGTCTAGTACTTCTTGCTTGCCATCACATTTTTCTCTATTTCTCTCCCCTTGGAATTCATGTTGAACTTAACATCAAAAGTAAACTTATGAAATTAAGATTGTTTAGACCTTTATAAGTTTAACTTTGGCCATATATACAGTCAACGAAGAATCACAACACTCCCTTTCACATCCAGGGTTAGAAATCTAGAGAATAAAAAATATTATATATATATATATATATATGAAAATTGTCAAAACTTTTATGAGCTCTACCTTGTACATATCCATAGTCCATATGAGATCTTAACACATTTTTCTGATGCCAAAAATTGTACATGTAAAGAATGAAAATGAAAATTGTATGATTAATTTTTTTTATTGTATTAGGAAAGCCAAGAGGCTGGGTAGATTTTTGGACAACTGAAGGTGACCCTATATCATATCTATAATAAACTCTAATACCATTTTGAATTAGAGCTAAACCCAGGAGCGGTTCTGAGTCCATGCAAGGTGTCCAACCGCACAGGACTCCAAAAAATAAGAAGATTCAAATATTAATTACTGCAATATATGTTTAATATTGAAAACTAGAGGAGATGATAATGTCTATTTTTAATAATTAAGGAGTCCAAGGTTCAATTCCCACCAACAACAATTTTTACTACTTTTACATTTTATTTATTTTTAAATTGCCAATTGAGGGTCCCGTTTTCTAAAAAGGGAAAATGTTAAACAGGACCCCGAGAAAATTTGTCAAAGTTTGCCCCGCCCCTGGCTAAACCTAACTCAACTTCCAAAACTAACTCATGAATGAGAATGTCCCACTGTTTACAAGTTTTACTTTGACTATATCTATTCTTGATGTGGGATATCAACATCTCCCTTCAACTTTTCAGTAAAAGCTTTTTTGACTAATTTTCCTAACAGTAGTAAGGATGCAATACAAGCTGTGATTACTAGCTGTTATCAAAGGTCGATCCCATACCTCAACAAGTAATGGTGAAAAAGACGATGGAAAGAAGAGGAGGGTAAGTGAATCTGTTCTTTCTAATTTAATAATAATAATGTTAAGCAATTTAGTTAGTCAATCTAACACAAAAATAAGAATCTTCCTACGCTTCTATCCAAATAAATTGACAACTGATTTTGCTAGGAGATCTATGACATTTAGTAAGCTAATTAGTAGCAAAAGTCATTAATATGTTTTTTGCACTATAGCAATGTAACTGCAGGAGACTCAACAGAAAGACAAATATTCTTGGGGAGGGAGCAGCATACCGAAAGCCATGGCCAGAGCTCAAGATGGAAATGCATAAACCACTCTCCATTTCTCTCTGAAGGATCAACACAGTTATAATTTCGTTTGGTCCTTGTTAATATTTTAGGTAGCGAGTCATTGAAGAGCTGAGCATTCAGAAGCTTTTACCTAAATCATTATTCGGGGATTTGCAAATGTCAAACCATTACACACACACCCTTGGCTGCTTTTTGCATTCACAAAATGATAAACTAAAATAGTTAAACAGGATCAGATTTTTAATATTTAGGAGACTAAGGAGAGTTAAAACGTAAGCTTCAACATGAAATGTGAGGCCAACAGTTATTGAGAACTACAGTGAGTAGCATTAGCTTTATATATAAGGGTGGGAGGACAATTACATTGACACAAAATATATGAAGCATTGATCTTCTTTGCTTTAATACTCTCAAGCCTACTCTGTGTTGCTTTTAAAACTTAGACAAGTTTACAACATTAAGGGTAACGCAATTGATGATTGTTGACTAGTGGCCACCATAGATAGTATGGTAACATCTCACCCATGTTCATTAGAATATGAATCAAATATGAACATTAAGTCATTTTTAGTCTGCTCAGCCAGTCATGCTTAATTTGGTTTTCTGTTTTCTTAACGCCGTATTGATATTCTTTCCATACAGTTTGGATACTTAATTCTTTTGATATCAGCATATAATGGTGGAGCTTTGCAGTTAGCAAGGACTAGATTCAAAAACCTGTGTGAACAATACTACTATGATCTCAAGACATCAGGATAGCAAAATCTGTGATGAAAAAAAGAAATTATGAGGACTGGATGATGGACACAGCTAGTTAGCAAGTTTGACCTGAGAGTCTCATGCAACTTTTCACATGCTGGATGTCTACACTATTAATTCGACTTTCCACTGCAATCCTCTCTGAAGGATCAAAGTGTTACATGAATATATCTTCAACTTTAGGAAGATTTAGAATATCGAGATTAGAAGAAATATAGAGGTTTGTATTTCCTTGTGTATTTTTACATAAGAAAATCTAATATACAAACCAGAAGCAACCATGATTGTAATAGGAATCAAATGAGAAAAGTAAAGAATACGACTTACATTGAAAATCATTCTTGTCTCTGAATCTGAATCAATATGATTGCAGAATCAAGGGGGAAGATGGAATAAAAGTAACTCACACAACTCCAGGTGTCCAGGTCTCCTTTTGCAACTTACAACACTCCAAATCCAATCTAACTTGTTAGTTTTCCCTCCTATTTATACCTTCTGACTTCTCCCTCTCTTTTAATTTGGTTAGGATCTCTAACTAAATCTCAGTTAAATACACCTGTTAACAACTTCAACTTACCCTAGAGTGAGCATACACAGAAGAAACCAGCCCTGTGCTTGCTATTATACCTCCTAGCATAACTTTTTTAATATGATGTCTGCTAATAAAGTTGCTTTGATTGGAAGGATTTGTTTACATGGCATCAATTCGAACATCAAGCAAGATTGATAAGCAACAGCAAAGTAGAGCTTGTCAATGTGACTGCAATTAAGTTGACTTTCCACCATAACACATGTTATGAAAGTATCAGCACACAAATGAAAAGGAACAAAAATTTCAGACTTTGGAAAAAGTTTATGCCCAGAGTCCATTAAAATTGCATGGTTACTAATATATGATTTTGAAATGATTAGCCTTCTTTTTTTGAGCTATTTTGATTACCTAATGCAGAAAACCCAGTAGAAATTAAAGTTGTCAAATTATTTAACTGCCTTCAAATGGCCATGTGAATAGAGGTCTTGGCAATCCATGTATGAAGAATGCCTTAGAAAAAATGGGTCTATTTCCATCCTTCACAAAGCTGTTTTTCTTATTTACCATATATTCATCTCCTTCATGCTCAGTTAACATCTGAAAACTGTCATGTTTGTATCGTATATGGCAGCATTGTCTTAAGCTTCTTTTTTTAAAAAGAGAACAAGAAACAATCAGAATAAATAAATCAAGTTTTACTTTCTATGCTTTTAGGAAAATAAAGTCAACTATAAGAGTCCATCTTCTTTTTCATGTGTAACAATAAAAAAGAGATAAAGATTGACCAGTTGTCTTCAAAATTCAAAATAATTTAATGTAAAAATAGAAAGCATCTTACCAAGTTTTACTCTTACAACAGGCCTCAAGCAATCATTTTTTTAAGATGTTTATCTGCCTGATCATTCTCATCTTTTTCAAAGAGAGCATGACTAATTATTACAAAAGTTACAGCACAGACAGTTCTGTCACGAATGATGCCACCAAACCCAGTCATAGCAGGGTTGGTTAGGGCACTACCATCCATGTTAAGGGCAAAGACATACAGCTGGGGACGTTTCCACATGTAATCCATGTAACACATAAGGATTAATTTGATTAACATAGTCAGAATGCAAAAACATTCCAACCTTACTAAACAGTCTCTTCCAAAGATTAAACTGCTTAATTGTGTTTGGCAGGAACAAAAAAACTACTTTCGATGTTATCAACATCTTATTAGATATCACTTAGAATCTTGTTTTGAAATCAAGAAACAGAATCATGTCGATACCTAAATCTCATACTTAAGCATGTATAAAATGTATTGTCTGCATATAAAAACGGAAAAGCTACATGTACAAGTTGAACCATTCTAAAAAAGTTACAAGCTTTTAGACTTACGGCAAGTTATCAGAATAACTTCCATAGAAGGATGTTGAAGATTACTGAGCATAAATCCATTAATCTATTAAGACTAACATGTCTTGTGGTGCACCATTAGATGCTGATATCAACTTTCCATTGAGAGTGAAGAAATAGAAAGCGTGAGCAACTTTTCACGTCTCAATTAAACTGGCATGAGAATCACATGCAAAACATAAATCAACAATAAATGCTGATATGAAAAGGAATGAAGTATCTAAACTGTATCGAATGAATATCAGTATCTAATTCAGAAAACAGAGGATCAAATTAAAGCATGACAGGCCCAGCAGACTAAAAGGGGAAAAAATCAGTATTCGAATCTGATTCATGCTCAAGCAAGGGTGTGGGTGAGGGGCATTAGCTCATTCTCTATGATGATCACTGGGAAAAGATTATCAATGCTTCAGTCTCAATGAAGTAAACTACTCGGAGTTTCACAAGCAACAAGAAGTAAGGCCTGATAGTTTTGAAACAGATGATGAGGAAAGCTTTGTAGAGAAGTGGGGTAGAGACAACAACTGTCTCCACCAACTCAAATTTGTGCATGATTCAAGACTCAAAAATTGTCTGAGCCTGAGTGACAATGCGAGAGATTGGGAGACAAAATGTGAGGTGGCAATGGAATTGTATTAGATCGGAAAAAGGAGCAATTTCCTACTCTTCCACCTGTTCCACAAACAACTTAATACTGTAACATACTCCATTGAAAAAGTGCCACTACATGGTCATGAGTCTACTCATGAAAAATATATCCACTGAATGAACAAAAAAGTGCCACCACAAGCTATGATAGCAACAAGTGAACCAAAACAGATTTGAGAATAACTTAGAACAGAGGTTAGCGAAAAAAATGATACCATCAATAGGAAGGTCCAATTGGTTCCTTCCAATTTAAAAATAATGCTAAAGAAGTTAGTCATGTCAGTCAATCTAACACAATATAAAAACCTTCATATGCTTCTATCCAAAATAAAGACAGCTTAATATACAAAACTGATAATCTTCAATTAATTATGCCTAAAAGATGATCTTCATAAAAATATCAGCAAACACAAATAATTGTTAGTTTCAGCAAACACATAAATGGAATCAACTATAAGAGATAAGGAATTCAAAATAATTATGTTAGTTTCAGCATGGTTTGAGATGTGAAACACAAACAATGAACAATGACTTAAAATCATACAAAGTAGAATAAGTAGATTGACAATACAATGGTAAGAAAAATGATAGTTATACTGTCAAGTCTGAAAACAATCCAACACTACTCTTAACAATATCAAAATGAAACTTACAACAAGATCACTGTTAAAGAAAAATAAAGAGGCAATGAGCCCATAACACAGTCCATCTTTTTTTATGCAATCAAATGTTAAAAATATTGGCTTGTTGTCATCAAAATTCAGAATAACCTGATCTGAAACTAGAAAGCATCTCACCTGGTTTGTTCTTACAATAGGCCTTTAGTAATCATTTCACGGAGAAGTTTCTCTGCCTTATCATTCTCATCTTCTTCAAAGAAAGCACGAATCAATATTTCGAATGTTATAGCATCAGCATTAGGGGTGCAACCACTGTCTTCCATTTTGGACCGCAAGGCAAATGCCTCATCAAACAAACCCTCTCTACAAAGCCCATTGATCATAACAGTATATATGCAGACATCTAGATGGTAGCCTTTAATCAAAAGATCTTGAAAAACCTCTTGTGCATTCTTAAGTCTTCCCCCTTTACACATTCCATCAATAAGTATAGTGAATGTGTACACATTTGGTCGAACCCCGTGATCTTTCATTTTGTTGAACAATGCAATTGCCTTGTCAAGATGACCGTTTTTGCATAAACCATCTATTAAGGAACTGTAGGTGATAACATCTGCACGTTGACCTCTATCATGCATCTCATCAATAAGATCCCAAACATAAGAGATTCTACCATATTTGCATAAACCATCAATTAGAGAATTGCAAGTCACTATATCAGGAACCATATTTTTTTGATGCATTTCTTTATAGAGATTAAAGGCCTCATCCACCCTTTTAATCTTACAGAATCCGTTAATCATGATATTGTAGCTGCAAACATCAGGAGTTACTCCCATTAGGCACATAGCATTGAATACATGTTTTGCATTTTTCACTGCACAAACTGAGACGTAGCCATCCATTAAAGTATTATATGTAATAACAGTAGGTTTCAAACATGCTTTCAGCATCACAGCTAACACATTTTTGGCTTCTTTCATCTTTCCTTCTTTACACAATGCATCAACCAATATATTGCAGGTACGGACATCTGGGTTGATGGTTTTCAATACCATTTCATTTAAGAATCCAGTTGCTTCTTTCAGCTTACTAACAATGCAGAAGCCATAAATTAGAATATTATAAGTGACAACATTAGCGAAAATTCCCTTGACAGGCATCTCAGAAAATAATTCGCAAGCCTCGTGTACAAGTTTATGTTTACATAAACAGTCAATAATTGTGTTGTACATTACCACGTTAGTCTCAGTCAATTGTCCCTCAATCTTCCTCAGTAACTGGATGGCAGCTCTTGTTTCTCCAATTTTACAAATCCCATTGATCAAAGTCCCGTAACTAACTTGATCGAGCTGAAATCCTTGTGTCAATACCTTGTTATGAAATTGCAGCTTGACCTGACCCTTAAGACAAAGACCTTTGATGAATGTGTTCAAGGTTATGGTATCTGGCTGATAACCCAATTTGAGGATCTTGGATAACACAGAAAAGTCATGTTAATTTGACCCAAATGACAGAAACAGTTAACGAGGATGTTCAAAGTAACAAGGTCAGGCTGAATTGCCTCGAGTTCCAATTGATGAGAAAGCGAAACAACAGCAGGTAGTGCTTCATCTTCATGATGGATCCTAAAATCTTATTAAATTGGATGATGGGAGGGGTATGACGCATACACAGCAGGCGATTGAATTTGAGAAGAGCATCATCAACATTTTGAAAGGATGGGGGTTGAGAGTGAAAGTGAGAGTGGAAGCAAAAAAGGAAAATGAAGTTTGGAAGAAAAGGTAGAGTCTTGGGAACGAAAAGAGATAGAGAAAAACTTAACCTTCTTGAAAATAACATTGTTCAGAATGGATTCGTAGTAAAAGTTACTGTTCTTATGTAGTATTTGTATTTGGTTTGGTTTGGTGAAACACATATGCTACTGTGTATCTCTATTTGTATTTTTATTGTGTTAAAGTTTATATAATTTATTTTATTTTTGGGTTATAGTACAAAAAATATGATTATTATATACATAAATATATAAAAATTATAAATATAGCTAAAACTTAAATGTTGCTGAGTATATGTGTTTGCATTTTTTTTTCATATTTTTTTTTCACTAAAATTGAATTTTATTTTATTTTATTATTTGTTTATGGTATAAAAATTGTGATAATTGTATACATAGATATAAAAAAGTTATAAATATTAGATAAACTACCCTTCTTAATTCTTAATTTATTTATTATATCCAATTTGATTCCTTTATTTTTAATAGATTTAATTGGGTCTTTTATTTTTAAATTTGTTTTCTTTATTTTTTAAAGTTTCAATTTAGTCTTCTTTTATGTAAAATGAGTTTAAATTGGTCTTATTTTATTTTGTTAGCCTCTAAATTTTTTAAAAAAATAGTCAAATTTGATTTAAAATATGACTAAATTGAATTATATTTTTAAAGATAAAAACTTAATTGAAACTTTTAAAAATAAAAGATCAAACTAAATATATTTTAAAAAAATAAGGAATTAATTAAAAAATTCAAAAATAAAAGGATCAAATTGAACCTAAAAAATGAATTTCTTGATTTTTCTCTTGAAAATTATTCACAACAACATTTTCTAATATCTATTTTTATGTTAATTTTTTTGATATTTTTAATTGCTCATGGAATATATAAAGTAGTTTTGTTTTTCAAATTTTTAATGATGAATGACATAACTAACTATTATTTAAAAATGGTCATGTTTTTTATTTTAAAATTCCAAATTAGCTCGTTATTCTATTTTTTTTTCTAGATAAACCATTATTATTTGAAAATTGGTTGTTTAATTTTATTTTTAAGATTCTGAAATGCTATTGTTTAAAAACTGCGAATTTTATAATTTTAAAATTTCAACCCTTACTTTTTTGTTATTAACTTTTTAAATTAAAATTCTCCGTCTTCACTACACTCTTTTCGGCTTTTTTTTTATTATTAAAAATTGTCCAGTTTTCTTTGTTTTTAATTTTAATTTAAATAAAATAATTATAAAATCCAGGTTGTTGTAAAGAAGAAAAAGAAAAGAAATCGCACAGGTTTTATTTTATAGTAATTTCAGTAATATTTGTTATATATATAGTGATAATGATTTGTGTAATATTTTTACTTTTATTTTAATATATTAACTAGTCTAAATAAAACTTTAAATTTTCTTTTTATCTTTTTGTTTAAATTCAATTTAGTCTTTTATTTTTAAAATTTAGTTAGTCATTTAATTTTAATATATTAACAATGTTAATTCCAAACTAATAAAATAATCAAATTGAACCAAATTTAAAAGATAAAGTGCTAAATTTAATTTTTAAAAGAGAAATGACCAAATTTATCTAAATAAAAAGATAAAAAACTAAAAGTATAATTTAACTTTAATTTTAATTACAAAATAACATCATAAACACGTAAAATGCAACATTTATTTTATTTCTTATAAATACTAATAATAAAATTGAAACAGTAAATTATAATTAGGCATATATCATTCTCTATGGTGACCACACTGGTCAAAGAAAGATCATCAATTGCTTCAACATCAATGAAGTAAACCTCCGAGAGTGTCGACAAAAACAAGAAAAGAAAGGCTTGATAGTCTTGAAGCGAACAAAGATTTGTAGAGAAGTGAGAAAGAGACAACAACATTCTCCACCAACTCAACGACGTGCATGATTTCAAGACTCTCAAAAATTGTCTGAGCTTGAGTGACAATGGGAGAGATTTGTGGCCACGGAGTTGTATACTTGTATTAGATCAGCAAAAGGAGTAATTTCCCACACTTCCACAAACAACTTAATATTTTGACATACTCCATTGAAAAAGTGCCACTACATGCTCATGAGTTTACTCGTGAAAAATATATCCTCTGAATGAACAAAAAAGTGTCACCACAAGCTATATAGCAACAAGTGAACCCCAAAACAGATTTGAGAATAACTTAGAACAGAGGTTAGTGAAAAAGATGATACCATCAATAAAAAGGTTAAATTGGTTCCTTCCAATTTAAAAATAATGCTAAAGAAATTAGTCACGTCAGTGAATCTAATACAATATAAAAACCTTCATTTGCTTCTATCCAAAGTAAATAAAGACAGCTTAATATACAAAACTAATAAGCTTCAATTAATTATGCCTAAAAAATGATCTTCATAAAAATATCAGCAAACACAAATAATTATGTTAGTTTCATCAAATACATACCATAGTACATAACGTAAATGGAATCAGCTAGATAAGGAACTCAAAATAATTATGTTAGTTTCAGCATGGTCTGAGAAGTGAAACATAAACAATGAACAACGACTTAAAATTATACAAAGTAGAAGAAGTAGATCGACAGTATAATGACAAGAACAATGATAGTATAGTGAATGTGCACACATCTGATCGAACCCCGTGATCTTTCATTTTTTGCAGATGAAATTTCATGAACTTTTCTAGAAATACGCAATGCCTGAAGTGCCTCTTAACCTCTTCGTTGAATTTTTGTCTCACATGTTTTCTTTGTTGTCATGTTCATATGCAAATATGCATGTCAAACTGACTAGTATCTTAATTCTTAAATGACTCGTAAAAAAAATTCTTTTATTTTTCCTATGTTCTGCTGCTGTCATCAAATACATTATATTATATGTGTTCAATTATCCCTTATCGGGTGTCTTCTGGTATGCTGATGGTTGCCTTTTGGTTTTGCTACAGATGCAATTATTTAAATTTTGGCAGAAACACATTATAGACATGTTTGGATGTAAACTTCCCTAAAAATACTTCTAGAGAAATAAAGTAAGAAGAAAAAAATTCTCCAAATAAGCCCATATTTAAAATGCAAAACAGAGGGGCCGGCGAAGGAAGCCAATACTATTGAAGTTGAAAGGAAAAAAGGAGATTCGACTTGCCCACATTGAGTCCCCTATTTTGTTCACAAGAAAATTCCCGTTGATCATATTTTAAGTTTCTGTTTCCTATGATAGAAGATGAATCATTTTCATGTCAATAATTAAAATTTTGCTGACTGTATAAACTTAAACATTGATAGCTTTCAGACATCAATATCGAAACAATTTTCTAATCTATCTCTATATTTTGTTACTATTCTTTCCTTTAATGTCTTTCATATTTCATGCTTCCTCTCTTTCTCATAAGTTTTTAGTTTTGTAAAGATATTTCATGATGCAGTAAGCTTTCCTTCTTGGCTGGGCCCTTATTGAAGCCTTATCCAGAAAGTTTAAGAAACTTGTAATGTACAATTTTACAGTGGTGATTATTACCTGTAAACTATTGTGCCCTGATTTTTTTGGGGGCTTTTTTTCTGTTTGGAATTTACAACATTCTGAATTTTTTTAATATGATCCTTTTATTTAACACGAGTTTCTTACTCTCCATGATTTAATATAAAAAATTTCCTTCTAAAATAACATAAAATTATCAAATATGATTTTTTCTTGCTTAAATCAAATATGATTGTTAGAATGCAATACATTGAAAATATACATTTACGCAATTACATATATCCTTCTTAAAACACTGTTTTGTTTTAGATACTATATGTACTTTATTACTTTAATTGGAAATCAGATTAACATATTTTTTAAATATATTATTTTAAATATTTTTTTATTATTGGTTAAAATTTATTAAAAATTATAAAAATTTATGGATTTTATTTTGTTTTTGAACTTAGGATATCTTTTAGTGGAAAACAATGATTAATATGTTGAGATATTAAGATCATTTAAGAGGTTAATATATCTTAATAAATATTTTTTCATAAACATGTAAATGAAAGATTTGACTTTATGCGATAAATAGTCATTTTTGTCATTAAATGTATTGAGCGCTAACATCCTAAGAAGATAGAAACTCAAATTTTTGTTCCTAAAAGTGAAAAAAGTGTGACAAATCTATCCCTATGTTAACTTCCGTATTACTGTTAATTGAAATAATTTATGTGACACATTCAAGGATGAATTTGTCAGTTCTCTACCCAAATTATAATTTAATCTTCATATTCTTCCTTTTTTTTTTAATCATTGCAAGCATAAAAATTTAATAAACACTTAAAAATTAGGAAAGCAAACATAAGTTAAGACAAACTTAATAATTAAATTAATCCTTTAAAAAAAATGAGACATTGAGACCCAACTTGATTTTGTTATTATCTAACGTTGTTACAATAGAAATTTCAGAACAACAAATAAATTATGTTTATTAATCAATATTATATTTATTATTATGTTTGTTTCAACTTATGTTTATTTTTCTAATTTTTAAGTGTTTATTATAATTTTATGCTTGCAATGATTAAAAAAGGAAGAATATGAAGATTAAATTATATTTTGTTTGAAAAAGATGAAAATTCAAAATCATGATAAATTCATCCCTCCATTAACTTTAATTGAAATAGCCTATGTGTCACATTCAAGACAAATATGTTAGTACTCTACTATACATTTAGGGACGAAAATGATATTTATCCTAAAAATAAGATTATCTATCAATTATGTCCCACATATATATTAGTTCTTATTCTTTATTTAATGAATCTTACTCATAATTCATAATTTTTTAATAAATTTTAATGAATAATAAATATATTAGAAAAAACCTTTTGGTTAATCATGAGAAAATAGAAAAATCTCTCTTACTATAATTGAAGTAAATATATTTTCTTTGTTACTATTTATAAAATTCATATTAGAAGTGATATTTTTTTTTCATAATATTTCTTGTATTAATTATTTTATATTAAAATATCTCTAATTAATTATATTGATAAATAATTATAAAAGATAAGAATATTACTGAAAAAGGTAGTTTTAGAAAAAAAAATATAAATATATAAATTTATTGTTATTAACTAAATTAATTATTTTGCTTAATTTTTATGAAATCAAGTCTCGTAAATTAATTTGGTTGTGCTTACACTGTACTTAAACACATTCACTGCCCTCATCTTTAATTAAGGTGCGTGTGGTTAGTGTTTTATAACAATCATATGAGAAGACTCAATTGAGAAAAATTGAAAAATAAATAAATTTCAAAGATCCATTGAAAAAAGTTTAGCAATTTAATTAAAAATTTGGTAAAATTATGGATACTCTCAAAATAATTAAAAATAAAATAAACACCTTTAATTCTTTAAACAGTTTTATTATATTAATTTATTCACTAAAATAGTCAACAAAAAGAGTATAGCGGTGTAGCCGTTGCACCTCTCTAACGTTCCCCCTCTCTCTCTCTCTCTCTCACTCAGTTCTTCATCTATTCCCTCTCTCTCTCTCTCCAGGGGCGGACCCAGGGGTAGCCAGGACATTAAAATTTGGTCTTTTTTTTTTTTTTAAAGCAAAACGGCGTCGTTTCCTTTTGTGCATTTTTTAGGTTTTCTTCTTCCTTAGTTTCATCCGCAGCGCAGCCCACACAGTCACTGAGTCACACACCTCGCGACCGGGGCTCGTCTTCAAGGCTCGGCCTCGCGACCTCCGTCCGTTCAAGCCAGCTTCATCATGCCGTCCATTCAAGCTTGATCG